>VCJC01002340.1:43649-58625 GCA_024140195.1 Backusella luteola | reverse complement strand
AAAAAAAAAAAAAAAAAAAACAAGTTTCGGCTTTTGCGATCTGTCACCTAGTGCCATTACATTCGACGTTTTTGATCAAGTACATTGTCAACTAGAGGACATAAACATTTATCTCTGCCAAGGCGAAATACTTTGATTCTTATCTCAGTCTGAACAGTCAAGATACACCCAAAGACTAAATATAAATGGTACAGATATCAGCTCCATGCATTGTATCAAGACTACGGCCGCCCTCACAACTTTAGATTTGCAGTCTATTCGATATGATAATACGTATATAGTTGACTTTGCCTATTGCCTGAATGCATGTCCAGCCGCACTAAAGACCTTGAAACTTCGTGGCCAGATAGGGGGAGGCTTTGCATAAAATTGGCCGATCCCTCTTTTGAGAAAGTCGTGTTTTGGCTAGCAATTGTCAAGGGTTATAGCATCACCCCCGAGGCACCGAATCAAATAGTGCCTCCACATTATACCTCTGCTGATAGCACGTATCGTCTTATCGAATACGAAGAAATGCGTGGTCTACCCACTTTGACTGTTATATTTTCTACTGAGAAAGTGTTGGCATTTACACCTGATGGTAAAACGGTCTCCATCTACACCCCAAGTCAAAGAGCTGCGGTGTAAACTGATGCCTCGTCTCACAATTTCCAAAAACAAAAGACTCGCTTATAACATTTGAAATACCAATAAAACAATTACATAGAAAATGCCAAAACTTGAGTTCGTGTATTTTACATCAGAGTATGACAAAGTTAAACTTTATTGCACACGCCTGATAATTGTAAACATCCGTAAATAAAGAGTTTTACCTTTGGAATTAGAAAGCAACATATAGGTGATTTTAATATTCGCACTTTTCAAAAAGGGTTTCTGTATTGAAATTTATAAAATGCATTCTCTTATTAGTATTGTGACATGTAGATTATCTAATGAATTAAGTTGTGTTTTATAGCTTCAGTAAACACGCTTTATTCAATGTAATCACGTCCTTTAAGCAAGTAAGTTTACACGAACGTCATGGGAACAGTTGGGCTGTGTTTGTGTAGCCGTGGCTTTGTTTTAAGAGAAAAATATCTAAATTTAAAGTGGTGTTACCAAATAAAACGTTTTCTCTTTCTTTCCCTCTTTTTACTTTCACTTACAATAGAATACATAAAGTGATGTTTAACCTTTTCAGAAAGAATAAAACATACACTGATGAGGAACTATTTCGAGCCTTACAACGTAAGTTTATTCAAGTTGAATCAACATTTCAAAGAACGAGATTACTCATTAACTTGAAATGTAATAAATAAAATAAAGACGATGGAATTGTAGTAACCGAACAAGATATTCAAAAAGAAAGAGAGAATGATCCCGACACACTTTATAAAATTGGTGATATTTATTACAAAAAGGAAAAATATAAGAAAGCATTTGCATGGTTTCGTAAAGCAGCACTTCAAGATCATGCTGACTCACAGGTGCAAGTTAGTTGGATGTATCTATGGGGAAAAGGTGCATCCAAAGATTATAAACTAGCTATGGATTGGTTAATGAAGGCAGCATCAAAAGGCAATGCTAATGCTCAATATAATATTGGTCTATTATATTATTATGGATGGGGTGTATCACAAGATTATGAACAAGCGATGGATTGGTACTTGAAGGCAGCAAACAATGGAAATGCAGATGCTATGAATGCTATTGGTTGGATGTATAAAAATGGACGAGGTGTCACCAAAAACATCCCGACCGTTATTGAATGGTTTACAAAGGCAGCTAATCAAGGAGATAGAGATGCTCAGAATAATTTGGGATTAATTTACCAGAATAAAGATGGATTTAAAGATCTACAAAAAGCTGTTAACTGGTATCAAAAGGCGTCAGATAATGGTGATGAGGATGCAAAAGACAAAGTAAACAAATTAAACGATCAAGGATATTATGCTAAAGATGAAGAACAAAAAGGTATTTGTTATTACCATTTTTCCTTGGTTAAAGCTAACCATTAAAAATAGCAAACACTCGATCAGAAAATGAAACAATCCAGGGCAATGGTATGATCAGTGATGTAAACAATAGCCAAAGTCAACCTTCAACTACAACAAGTACCAATGACAATTCGATTGAAACTAGAATGGATAATTTAGAGAAGATGTTCCAATCAAATATCAATACACTAGAAGGAAATAACGATGCTTTACAGAAAGAGCTTGCCGCCCTCAAACAAAAGGAACTTGAACGAGATAAAGAAAACCGATTATTAAAAGAAAGACTAGCCAGAATGGAAGCTGGAGTACAAGATAGCGCTAATAGTGATCTTAATTACAAATCATTCGACAATGAAGGCGATCCTGAAGTTGGCATTAACTATGATGCTGAATGTATTAATAACAAGGCAGAAGAAGGTGAAAATCATGATGGTGCTAAAGCCGA
The DNA here is from genome assembly GCA_024140195.1 of Backusella luteola. Lineage (NCBI taxonomy): Eukaryota > Fungi > Mucoromycota > Mucoromycetes > Mucorales > Backusellaceae > Backusella > Backusella luteola. Next base: position 56,204 of record VCJC01002340.1, on the reverse strand, counting down.
GGTGGCGGTAATGGGAGGGGATAATGATACCTTACAAAAAGAGCTTGCATCCCTCGAACAACATGAAAGAAACAAGCTTCCAGAAAAAGAACCAGTAATACAAGACGATGTCAATAATGATTCCCACTACGATTCATCGGACGGTGATAATGACAATGATTTTAACTACGACACTGAGTGTAGTGATGGTGAAGAAGAGGATGAAAGCAATACTATAGCCAAGAGGAATGCAGAGGAAGTCCATAATGATGCCTTACAGAAGGAACTTGCCGCCTTAAAACAAAAGGAACTAGAACAAGATGAAGAAAACCGACTACTAAAAGAAAGACTAGCAAGAATAAAAGCTGGACTAGAAGACGAAGCCCATAATGACCCCAACTGTTATTCATCTGATGATGAAAGCGATAAAAACAATGACATTAATTATGACAGCGAGTACAGTAATGGTGAGGATACTCCAACAAATACCCATCAAACTAGAAATCACCGCCAATGGTTCGAAACTCCTGCCGATCCCAATTATGACTCCTCTGACAATGAAGATCCTAGGAATGTAATTTAATTGGATTAAAAGATTTAGTGATATTGATAAACAATTGCATTCATAAAAAGAAAAGAAGATATGTGTGTCTATTTCAAGAATAGTTTCAAGTGCAAATTAGCTATAAACAAATCCAAATAAAAGACCTTTACCTCTCGACTTAGCAAGTAATATGCTCTCTCTTTCTCTCTTTGGATATTTAGTAGTGTTAATTTCTCCAAATTCTAGTATACATGTAATATTAAAAGGCTAGATATTAAAACACTTGATTTAATTTTATCTTTTATCATTTTTTTTTATAAAAAAAAACTTGGAAGAAAAGTGCCCCTGGTGCAACAGAATCACATTTGGCATCTGTTTAGATCCGATAGTAGCACCGGAATATTCTAGAATATCCACGTGTCCAGTCCTTTTTTTTCCAAAAATAAACAACATGTAAATAAAAGATCAAACGTAGATAGACGATAATGTTTGAAAATTTGTAAAACAAAAGTTACACCTATTTTATTCTTTAAAAACAAAGAGAAGATTGGCCCGGCTAATATATTTCACAAAAGTGTATCTTTATAAGCAAGTGCCCCTCTCTTTTTTCTTTTTTTTTTAAAAAAAAAGCACAACGTATCAATAAATGATGCCTTCATGCGTCACGTTAATCTTGAACAAAAAAAAAAAAAAGTATAATTGATGAAAAGTAGTATTATTTTAGGAAATGTGTTTATTTTTATAAAATTTAATAATATATTAATTTCATATTAAATAGAGGGAGAATTCCTTGTTCAAATAACAACAAAGAATAAAGGTAATAGTAAGTATAAGTCTAAAATGCATAAAATGATAATTTCTCTTTATATGGACTCGTGGGCATTTTTTCTCCTTTTCCGATCCACATTTAGAGTATTCTACAGAACCGTTTATATTTTGATCGTTTTGATATCGCTTTCTTTGTTGCTTCCGAGATAACCTGGTCTATATTGATATTATGTAACGCACTACATTCGTAATAATCGACACCTATACTCTTTGCGAGTTCCACACCCTATGAGATGTCAGTAAACAGATAATATGTCATACGCTCATCTTACCTGTTGATGTGTGATCAATCCCGTTTGAGAATCCCGCAGATCAGTTTTTGTTCCAACCAACAACTTTGGTATATTCTCGCAGAAGTGAGTCACCTCGGGCAGCCACTAAAGTTCAGTTTTATATGGGCTATTACATTTACTGCTGATCATGGTTATTACATCTATCCCCAACTTACCCTATCTTGAACGTTTTTAAATGACTGTTGGAGGTTGATCGCAAAGCAAATAAGTACGACATCTGTTTCTGGATATGAAAGGGGTCGTAGTCTATCGTAATCTTCCTGACCTGCGGTATCCCATAATGCAAGCTCCACTATTTTACCTGTATCCAGAGGAACATTTGCAATGTAATTCTCAAAGACGGTAGGAACATATCTCTATTGTATTTACGTGTGTGAGCAGTCTACTATTTATATAAAGAACATTTTGCAGTTTACCTTTGGAAACTCTTTTTTTTGGTATACAACTAAGAGGCTGGTTTTACCGCATCCACCATCACCAACAACAACAAGCTTTTTGCGAGCAACCTAATGAAATGTTGATGAAATATCAGATATATTTGTTTGATGTCTAGCAATAATACATACCATGATCTATTTATATTCTGAAAAATAACGAAAGTAAAACCAAAGTAAATTAAAATAAATCGAAAAAGAAAAAGAAAAACAATTAAAGTAAAAGAAGGATAAAGTAGCAAGAACAAAAGTGAGACACAGCTGAAAAAAGGAACAAGTATACAAAAATGGAAAATCAAAAACAACAAAATGCAAATAAAGAAAAAAACCCTTCGCTCTTTTTGCGTATACTAAAAAAGGGGTATTCACGCGTACAAAATTCTATACAGAGTAATAGCTGTATGATCATCATGTTGTCTCATTCATCTTCTGTCATGTCTCCTCTTTAAATATTTTCATTCTCAACATGCACCTATCAATTCATAGTGTTTGCTTAACTGAGGCTGTTATCAGTTATATGGTCATTATTTTAAAATAAATTATATCTATTCTATTGTCAAAGAACTTTCCTTTTTTACACTTATAACATTAACCTATTTGAATCATGGAGAAAATTACCTCTCTGGTTTGAATCAACATGATAAATAAATTAAATGATGTCATGTGCAAGGTAGGTTTGACTCTCTCACTCTCGGAATAGCATACAACTTGCAAAGACACTATATTCTTCAGTTTAGATAATAGGGAACATGCATTTTTTTAATCACGAAAATTTATTTTTCTTTTATTTTAAACTAAACAGAACAAAGAAAGTAAGAGAGAAAGAAATGTGTAATAAATGATCAAACAAAAGTAAAGTGAATCTTAACCAATATTTTTTAATTAGACAATGTGCTTCCTCCCCTTTCTTTCGCTATTTCTACATCATCAAACCTCTTTTTTCATATTGGAGTCACTTTAATTATAACCTAGTTTAAGATAACGACGTTTGTTTATATGTTTATTTAATTGACTTGCAGAAATACGTATGTTATTGACACGCGTTCTTGCAACAATGAAACTCTTAGATCTGCAAATTGGCAGTCTGTCCCCAAAATAAACTTTGTATTTTTTTTTTTTATAAAAAAGAGGGTTATAATAAACAATGTACAAAAAGCATAAATATATATGTATCTAAGGTGAATGTAGAAAATTGGATGTACATTTTTCTACACAAGTTGATGGTTAGAATGATACCGCTTATAGTCCTTTGAATCCTTTGAAAGTTTCTTTGCTTCGGCAATAATGTTTTCTTGATGGTTTGCAATACGATCAGACAAGAAGTGGTTTGCATCACGGTGTACAGCCTCATCTGCTCTGACAGCTAATACTACATCTCTAATTGTTGCATTTGGATGTAAATTATAGTAATCGATTGCTACAGCTGGTGCTTGATTATTTTGAATGATTCCCTTATCAATGTCATCTAAGAAATGTGTGTAGGATATAACTGCTTCTTCTTCAAGGTAACCGCACATTCGATGAGCATTTTTTGGAGATACTAGGTAAAAGAAGAAATACGCATTGAAAAATACACCTTGAGCGCCAAGGATAATCAATCTGTTAAGTAGAGAGGGCTGGAGGCATTTCATCCAAGTCATTAAATGCATGCGTTCATTTTCTGCTTCATGGAGTAAGTGACTGATCCATCCATTATCTTCAGACATATTACGTAGTGAATGAAGATGTCTTAACATACTTCCTACCATACCTATTCAATTAACTTAATACACTGAAAAATACTATATACATATATTTATTTACATACCAGGTACTGCTGCAATAGTTTCCAACATGACAGCTCGCATATAATGATCTCTTCCAAAGTAAGTATCAGGTAATGTACGGAGAGCCTTAACCATATAGTAAGCCATTTTATCACCAGCTGTTTGAGGAATATAGTGCTTTCCAGGTTCAAAGTTTATTTCTTCAAGCTGTTCAGAGGAGAGTTTTTTTGTGCCCATAAATTCTTCACGCATCGGCATGGGTATTGTTTCGATAACTTCACGGTAGACTTCATAAGGCATATCTGCATTACGCTTTTTGAAATCCAGATTCTGAGCCTTGGTAGCAAAAGAGCGGGTAAGAGACACGCTAGGTAACACAAGACGGCTAACTGGAACTGATTTGAGAACTTGAGTTCTTGCAATTGTTCTAATCATTTGAAAGTTGTAAATAAGAGGGGAGTGGTAATGTTATAAGTATTATGGAGAGAAAAGATGGGCTTCAACAGATCAGACTTTATATATAAATGAGGGTTAACCAGTTCCGAAATAACCCAGTCACATTATACCATTGGCGGAGATTTTTCCCGATAGACGTTTGCTGGTACAATGGTTTCAAGCAGCTTCATATCTTTACTACTTTTTGGTTTATATTCAACAAAACAGTACATCGGAAGGCATATATGTCAAAATAAGTCCAAAAAAGCCGAATGTTTTGACTTGTGGGAAAGAAAAACCTTCAAAATCGAATTTTACGTCCCATTATCTTTTCTAAAATTATGACTCTTTTTTTTGTATTTATGACCTCGCATTACGAATCCCCAGCGGTTTTATCCACTGCTTTTACCCGATGAGCCAATGGTTCAGCAGGAATGGTTATTTTTGGTTATTTTGATGAGGACAGGGTTTACCAATGATATTTTTATCATTTAGCGTTGATAGCATTCTATTCACCTAAACTTTAACTATATTTTTTAATATTACTTTGTTTTGGACAAGTGCTCACTCACATACTGTCTTTTTCAAGAAATCATGATAACGAAGATAAGCGAAGGATTTAACCCTTTAATACAAGAATTTACACGGTAGCCAATTATTGCTAACAGTGTTTTACAGTTCTTACAGTTTTGTTTTGTTTTTTCTTTTATTAGTAATACAAACTGGCATCATGATTGGTCAGGGGAAAATCTAAACCCTCTTGAGGGGGCGCAAAATCAAACCTGTTGCAATCACTCAGTTCGATCAACAAAGCCTATCATACATGATCTACTATAAATCAGCACTATGATCAGTTTTGATGGCTGTGATAAACAGTATCTTTTACAAAGCAGCAAGAATAGCTTTTATGATTTTTTGCAAACCATTAAACTTTTTTTTTTATTTAGGAGTCGTTATAAGATGTCCTCCAGTTCTATTGATTTCTTAATTAAAGAAATCAGTTGATGCGATCACAATAGTTCGATTCGATAAAAGGGGATCTCATGGATTTAATCCATTCTGGTCATATGTGCGGCAGATTCGTCCACGTGCTTAACATGATCCCACTTTGCCCCTTTTTTCCCGTTAGGTTTGTGGCAATGATCAAGGTAATAGTAAAACACTTGCACTGAACCCGCTCACCCGTTATACAGTTTTAAAAGTTAAAATATGCTACATTAACAATTGAGATTATAAAATAGACTTAATTTTATATCTAAGATTATCGCTATGTTTAAATTGGCAACTAATTTTATTTTAATAGATAGCACTTACAGATGGAGGAGGTCTTCTTCAATTTCTCCTTTCACTCTTGACCATCATCACCTAGTATATCATTGATATTCATTTCCAAACTTCAATTAAGTCAATGTTTTTCAAATCCTATACATTTCAAATCACTTTATTATTACGAATATTCAGTAACTTGGTTTTTTCTTGGCTATGTATTTAATGAAAATAGTTTAAGTTTTGATATCCAAGGGTGGGACCTTTTTTTTTTTTCAACTGGCCGCATATCATTTTTGAAGGTGTGATGTGAGTAAAATTTGCTATTAACTGAACTTCGTGGTTTTTGAAGATAAAACCTTAATTATCTTTTTGAAATAAAAATGTCGTCAATTCTCGTATTTGTTCAACATCAAATGAGTCATATGGAATCGGACAGCTGCTGGTAAAATAATATGCGTTAAGTTAACACATAGAAAAAAAGAAAGAGTAGAATATTTTACGTGTTAGAATATCAATATTATAGCAAATAACACTAGTGTGCTAATTTCGTACACAGGTATAGACCATGTCATCCAACTTTTTTGACATTGAATACTCTATTGCGGCATATAGATCAATGGCTGGAGCATTTATACTCTTTTTAGCGAAGGATACCTTCTTTCGTTTTCTAATTTTTTCTTCTTCTTTCTAAATAAAAAACACTTGAGTCTTTGAGTATATGCATTTTAATTAATTTAGAAATAGAAGCTATTTTATTGTCAAGTACATGAAATATTTGTTAAATCTTTCTCCTTAAATTTGTGTCACTATTACTTTTTTAAACGAAGTTCATCGTATTTATTCTTTGATTTGCTTTAATGAAATGCTAATTTTATCAAATCACCGCTTCGGGTTTAGAAGGGAATTTATTTTCAATTTATATTAAAAAAACAAACAAACACGATGCTAATAACAATCATGGAACAGTCTATCCAGGAAGTCAATTAGCACCACTCCAAAAGTATCGGTAAGTGATACAAGTTTATATAAAAACACTTTCCAACAAAATTATTAATATTACTTTTACGTTCTTTTAGACTAACGTATTATACAATCGCAATAATAAGCTCAAGACTATCTGCCATAGCTACCAACACAAAGGCGACTGGCGACACAAAAGCGCAATCTCATAATTGCACCTGCAAAAGCAAAGTTGAAATCTACCAAAAAAAAAAAGAAAAATCACAAAAAAAACAAGATGGTCAAAGGAATGAAGACACTTTCCTCTCCTTTTTGTATGGGCAATGGGCCCTGTGCTGGTTTATCAGGAAATGAAAGCAATTTTCCCGATGGCTTCTAAAATCATCATCATCATCTATAATCGCCACCTTTGAATTTATCGATCGTAATCATAAGGACACATAGCTGACTAGGCGCGTTAATGATAGAAATTATATTCATTATCCATCATTATATATATGCCAATGATGTTTTAGGAAGCTGCTAGAAATGTTTAAAAATGCAGAATCCAAAAGTCTGACCGAATGTACTTCAACTAAATGAAAAGACACTTTATGGATGGAATAAAGTAAACAAAGGTATGTCCATAATTTTTTCAAATAGTGTGGATCAATTTTGGTCTTTACTTTTTTTAAAATTGGTAGCAATACCAAAAACGTCATTCAATTAACTTTGTGCTATCATTCTCTATATCCGTTTGCTGGAACAATACCTTTATATAGCTTCTAAATTTGGCCGTGTTGTTGAATATTCATGGAGGCACATACGGGACATCAACACTAGCAATAGCTCTTCCATGCTATTATTATTAGTTCATAAAAATCTGGGATATATATCACTTACTAAGAAAAGGAAAATAGACAGTCATTTCGGCCCACAAATAGAGTAAAGGTCTTTCGTAAGAGTATTTACATCCATCTCTACAAGCTGTTGATATGATTATAGATTTATGTCTGATAAGTTTATTTAAATCGTTAAGATCACAATTTTGTTTGCCGTGTTTAGAAATAACAACAGTAAAAATAGCAAAAACATTGATGTACTGTCTTTTTCAAGAAAATGAGAACAAGTTTCAAATTAATGAGAAAAGATTTTCAAATTGTTGAGAAACATTTTCAAATTATTGAGAAAAGGTTGATGAGAAAAAAATAGGGTTATTAACCCAAGTCATGATACTAAAATAATGGAATATAGTATTCCTGGCTCGCCAGACATAGTTGTGGTAGTAAACTCTGTCCTATTGGTACGTTACTCTGTTGCTTTTATCATGCTATCCCTTATTGGTGCGTAATATGACTTTATGGACATTGCTACATGGGTGCTATCTCTTTATTTGCTCACTGTCTGAAATATACTCTTTATACATGATATATTTCTCTTTTCTCTTATCTCTTTATATTTGCTCACTGTCTGAAATACACTCTTTATACATGATATATTTCTCTTTTCTCAATTATTCCCCTGGTTTTTCTCATTTATTTGAAATATTTTCTCATTTATTTTCCCCCTTTTTCTCATCAATTTGTAATTTTTTCTCATTTTCTTGAAAAAAACAGTAAGGCACGGTCACTTATCATATAAAATTACAAAATATTTATAAAAAAAGTTAAGCTTGTGTAACTTTTTTTCGATTTACTTGGCAATAGAAAAAAATGGAAGTTTTAATACAGAATAAAGAGATAATTAAAATGTAATGAATAACAAGGGGGGAAAAAGAGAAAAAGAATGCATGTTTTCTATTATGGATATACATAGATGACAGGTATTACAGGTATTACATATGATAAATGGTATAGCTTGGGATTCCGCGTACTGAATAACCCATTGCTTTCACCATTTTTGCAAATCCTTCTCCGTCCATCTCATGCTCATATACAAATGGAGGAAATATCGCGCCTTCACGATGGACACCAGCTTTAACTAATGTAAATGTTGTGCCTACACCATCTAAATCTACTTTAAAGTCATTCCCTTCATGTGTTGGCATATCAACCAGCTAAAAAAAGACATTACAATACAATATTAGTTAATTAAAACTTGATTATTTTGTGTAGAGAGCAAATAAATTATACCAAATATCGTCCCACTGAATATTCATTGTAATCTATTTAAAGGAGAGTAATAGGTGTAAGTATATCTTAAATTTGCAGCGGCATAGATGTTATATAGTCTGTAATTGCTACCTTCCATCAGAACTTGGTTTTCAGGCATCTGTTGTTGTCTCTCTAGCGAATTATCAGTCTCTTGCCAATTGTTTCTATCAAAAGCCCAAAAAGAACCATCTTCTTTGTATAACAGACAATTAGGGACAACAACATCGCTATCAGCCAGCATTAAATCAGAGAAAATAGACGCAGGGTAGGAGTGAAGTTGGACATCGATCCAAGCAACCCAACTATGGTACTCTTTAAGAGCAGACGCTAATAAGAAATTGCGTGCTCTGGCCATGGTAGCTCTTTTTGAGTCCAATGAGGTATCATCTTTGCGATGTTCAAACTGAAAATCTTTTTGAAAAACATCAATTTCGTGAAAGCGATTAGTCCATCTGTTTTGTAGTCTGTTTACATGAAAATTAATTTCATCTATAGTTCCATCTGTAGAATCCGATACAAGAAGTCCAATAGAAATAAGTTTATTAGGGTAAGTCGAACGATCGAGTAGACTGAAATAGTTATCCATATATTTCCAATCGTTTTGAAGCGTAGTTAAGACAAGGATATGTTCTCGGGCCTGTTTACCAAATTTTGTCGAATTTAAATTATTGAGATCCAGGTAAGTGTGTTTTCGGACTTGTTGTGCGGGTGGTGTGTGTAGCGACCGTGTGGTATGACAACTATTGTTGCCAAGAGTTGGTGTTGAGCCTCTCATGGTTGTGAAAAGCAAGATGAAAATAGCGACTGTGAAAAATCCAAAGAAAGCAAGGCGCTGTTTTCCCCTTGGCCCTGAGATAGATGAAACCATAGTGTTATAATAATTTTTTTTATATTAGTATTTAACAAGTAAAGTAAAATGTGCAGTGATTTTGCTATGAGAAAGATGGTGATGAAATATAAGCAGATAGTATATTTGTATCTGTTTATTTATCTATCTATATGGGAGAATATGTATGTGAATGACTATTGATGTCCTGGTACGAAAGACAAGAACAAAAATAAGCCAAAAATTTGGGAATATATATAAAAAAAATGAGGTAAGTGGAGAAAAGAAGGAGAGTTTCAAAAGAAAAAGAAAGATGGAAAGTTTTTTTTCTTGAAAAACAACTGTGTATTAATAGTAGTCGACAGCGATTGGTCAAGTTGCTGGGTTTTGCATCGAAGTATATCGCAAACTGCCCAATTAATTTCGTGGATTCAACAGAAAAGTATAAAAAAGTTGCTCAGAGTGAAAGTCACCTTCAAAACTTGGTTCTACAAGTCTAACAAGCAGATCTCTACCAAATATTCGATGGTTCTGGGCTCTTAAGGATCGACTTTGTGCAACATAACCAGGTCTGCCACCATGTTAAGCATAGAAAGTTAATTTACGGTACTTAAAATATGATCTATTTATAAACTCCTCTTTAAAAATATTTAGCAAAGCGAAAATGCGCCAATTTGATCTCTTCTTTACTTTTTTCAAAGAATCAAACAATCACCTAATTGTTTGTTACACCATCATGAAATTGAATGAACTCGGATATTGCTTATAATGAAAATATTCATACTACAGCAGTGGACTTCAGTAGCTTTTTTATTTTTTCCTCATGAGATTTTCTTAACTTTGGAAAAACTATTTCCACCAATAAATAATCGGCCTTATGCTAAGCACATGTTGGGGTGTTTAGTACGCTACTATGTGCTAGAGGAAGGGCATTCTGGATGGGCCAGTGCTTGACCTACCGTAGGAGCTATACGCATGTAGTTCAAAATTTGTATATCTTTATTGGTCTAAAATAACTTTTAAGTGGCTAAATCCCATTCCTATAGGGCAGGGAAATATGAGTAAGCTTAAATACACTACTTTTATTTATATCAAGAAGGATTGTGATTTGTGATATACTTGTTTTCCCTATAATAGTGATAATAATAATAGATTGGAGTGCTCCCAATTCTATACTTAATATGATCATACTACTGGATTATTGATTGATAGAAAATGGACACATTTTTTATACAGTATATTGTTATTATATATAAAATGTAACTCTATCTAATAGTTTGACTGTTTTGTGCAGCATAGTTTCTTTGTTTCCTTTATTTATGAGGAGAAAAAAAACTATTACGTGGCTCATTATTTCTGTGGGATGAATGATAATAAAAGCGGGAGCCAGTTGTTATTATTTAACTTTCTCTATCTTTCTTTCCCTTAATTTACTATGATCAACAAAAAACGAACTTCTTTACTTTCAGCCAAGATGGACACAGCCACCTCATATTATGGTAAGATAGACCTTTGATAATATACACTGATACCTATACTTACTTTTATTCAATAGCCAACTACCACTTCACAAGGATCAGTTCTTTTATTTGTGACAATAATGAAATGGCTTTATAAGCGAAGATTAACAGGACATCATTTCATCTGAACTCATATCGCTTTGGTTCTTTACAAAAGGTAACATTTATTTCAAGTTCATTCTGACACAATTTTGCATTGATATGACTCTTACTTTTTTTGTAGTGAAAAGTGTAGTGCATATAAAGGTATCGCAGTAAAACGCGATTGTAAACATGGCCACAACAATTTCATAGACTTGCAGATAGACAGCGCCCAAAAACTGGTGAAGCTGGCTTACTTCAAAGATATTATGCACGCTTACACGCATATTATACGAACAGCAAAACCAACGAGAAAAAAATAATTATGCATGCTGCGCAAAGTTTGACAAAGAAAATGAAAAAGAACGAAAAACATCTCAGAAGTCAAGCCAAGACCACCATTTATACTGCAGTTGCGGAAGAAGCTCAAATATTGGAAGAGGTGACCCAGAGAAAAATAGTACATGTAGTGCGTTTATTTTTCATTATTTTTGTTGTCGCTTTATTCTTATCATTTACTTTGGCAATATAGCAGCAAAAAAGAAATTACGTCGAGGAAGGTGAAAGCAGTCATGCAAGTCAAAGAATCAGGTTAGACAAGCCAGAAGAGGAACATATATCAAATATCCAGGATAGCCAGAGTAGCTTTAATAGCGTCGAACAACACCCAAAAGCCCAATATTACTTTGATTATATCACGGACGATAACAAAGCTCTCTTGATATTCCCTTTTACTCATGGATATAGATATTACTGCGCTCTTTACCAAGCAACTTTGAAAGGAGAAGGTCAATATCTTTCTAATGTCTATATGCCACGTGATAATTCCGATGTCGGTCTGGTTCCTCGCGTTGCCTCAATATTTCTCTCAATCAAGGCTGCCATCGATAGTATGATCATCAAAATCAATAATAGAAGCGAAGGAAAGTCTGATTTGGCTCCATCCATTAAAAAGGGAATGCCGTTGCCTGTACAAATCAAAGACATTCTAAAATTTTCTCAAGAACACGCACATGATCGAACCACATCCCTATTATAAACCCTTTGTTTACTATTATTATTATATCGTTTATAATAAACACAATTATATATAACGTACAATAAAACTTATATTTGTAATAATAATAATACATGGTAATATCGAATGGTTCATATCAGATTAAAGACTTGAAATCCCTCTTTTGTTGAACTGCTTCATGACAACATCACATTTTTATTCTTTGGGCTTTTTTCATGTTATTTTTAAATTGGAACATCAACACTAAAATGTAAAAAGAAAGAGAATCCTATGTTCTCAAATGTTACTCTGTTGTGGCATAATCTGGACACTTGAAGTACATTATATAGTCCTTGAAAATAGCAATGAAAATAGTGTTTATTACAATGGAAGGTACTGGCATTATAAATAGTTCTGCTAAATTCATATGTTTGTATAGAATATTGTCGATATTATCAGGCAACTTTCAAGCTTTAGTACTAGTATTCTTT
>VCJC01002340.1:23335-42456 GCA_024140195.1 Backusella luteola | reverse complement strand
GAGAGAGAGAGAGAGAGAGAGAGAGAGAGAGAGAGAGAGAGAGATCTCTAAGATCTCGATTTTTTCGATTTATTCATATTGTCCATGCTTTCGGCTAAATATCTCCAAGTTGCAAAATGCTTGGACCAACTGACTAGGTATCTTTTATTTCATTGTTCGTTGAGTGGTATATACATATTTATTTACAGAAAAACAGAATTAAATCAACAAGGCACCACATGGATAAACTTGGTACAATTTGAAACACCATAATAATTTACAAAATCATATATAAAAAAAGAAGCATGGGATACTATGTTTAGTAAATGATAATCACATGTCTTTAAGGAAAACCAATTTCCATCTTTGTAACTCTATAAATTTCCCACTAAAAAGATTATTTGCGCTTTTGTTGCTTTGATCAACAGTTTCTGAATAAATTCTTTTTTTGCCAAGCCCAAACTCTATTTTCTAGTCGGTCATTTAATGTCGTGTTACAGAACAAAGTGTTGGAAAAAGAGATTGAGAGAGGCCAATAGTGACCTTCTATCGTTTGTGATACAACGATCGACAGATTAAACAAGTATTACAGTACAAAATTAAGTTGATAGTTTTTTTTTCTTGGCAATTGAACCTTTTTTAAGCTACCACAGAATAGGCAGAAGGTTTACAAGGAAGGAAAAAAAAACAGAAAGACAAAAAAGTGATACAAATAATTCACCAATAAAAGAAAAATATTCCTTATTCTTTTTAGAAGTTAAAAGCTTCATTCATATCTGATAAATTCATAGTTAAGATCACTGCTCTTTAATACTAATCAAATAATAATAACTCAAGTGTAACAAACACGAAAGAAAAGTATCTCATTTAGAAATAAAAAGGGGAGTAGTTCAATAGAAAAAAATCAGCTTTTCGGTGAATATTATTTGTTTGCCAACAGCTACAAAAGGGCTTGTTGTCTTGGCTCATTTTAAATTATTAAGAGTGTATAAATTCTATAAATATATTTATAATTACGGTTTGGTTTAAATGTTTATTTACAGAATATGAGAGGAGTATGATTTACATAGCGAAGAACTATTTTTTTCTGCATTCGTTTTAGCTTTATCGGGGCCATTTTGTACCAAGCCAACCTAATTTACCAAAAACGTTCCAAAGAGCACTAGTTTTATTGACATCAATACAGCAAACTCTTTGTGCTTCTGATTTGCGGAACAAAGAGTTACTTTCAGAGGCTTCACATGCCGCTAAGATTAAAGCTCGTTTGCATTTAATATACTGTTCAGGAGTTAACCTTAATGTGGCAGCAATGGTTACTTCACCGGGATGCAATCTATCAAAGTATTCCATTTTACGAATATTTAATGGTGGTCCTAGAAAACGAAAGAAAAAAAAGGGAAGAGAGGAGGGTGAATAACAGAATACTTCAATTGCATTATTACATTATTATATTTCACCTTTCCAATAAACACGGACGCCCGGCTTTCTATTAAACACTTCAGGCTTTGGTATCCATTCGGTTTTATCACTGAAGACGACATCGTCTGGGATATCAATATCTAAGGTATCATAAACAATTGCTGCAGCTGTCTTGGCCTTTTTACTAATTATAATCCCAGACGACTCATCCGAGGTAGAATCGTTTTGATTTTGTTCATCTGCTGGAATTGGAATTGCCAAGGCATTTTTTGTTGCACAATACTTTCTTTTAGTTGCTTGCTTTACTTTTAGAGAAGAGTTAAATGAATCAAAGACGGGAAGTGAAAATGAACCTGTAGGTGATGACGGAGACGGAGAAGGCTTCTTTTTCATCCGATGGTGAGGAATTGTGGTTAATAAGCTGGTTGTGCTTTCATCATCGTCACTGGAATTGCAACTGTTACTACTAACACTACTGCTTCTATTATGGGTATCACTAAATAATTGCGTTGTCACGTTTTGATCTATTGTACTGTAGTAGCTAGGATCGATTCTAATTTCTGGTGGCGAATGGGTCAGAGAAGGAAAAGACGATGGTAAAGATACCCAAGTATTCTTTTTTTCTAGAAAAATTGACTCAATACGCTGTTTTGGAGTTGTTGGCGGGGACATGATGAGATGAAGTTGCATTCGAGTTTTTTTTTGTGAAATTAAAATAAAAGAGAAAAAAATAAAAAAAAGAAGAGTATTTATACAAAAAGTTTAATAAGTGACGTTTAAGTTCAGTCTGAAGACAGCTTGTGTTCTAGAACAGAAATTGCTTGGATTGACTCAAGATATTTATGCACAGAGAGTTAGTAATTACTTTAAAAAGAATACCACTTACTTTCTTTTTTTAAAAAAATATGAGTTTAATTTATGTAAAATCAATAATTATGATAAGTTATAGGAAGGAAAACAAGATGTATGGACCAGCCATGAAAAAAAGCAAAGGGTTAAAATTAGGCTGCTATGAAATGAATGTATAAATCATTTTAAATCACCCTCTTTTACTGGATCCACCTCGTCACTCTCTACATCAAATAGATAATGATAATTTAGAATGAGGTATTTAACAATGTTTTGATGATGACCCAGGTTTGACATTGTCGTTGCAAAAGATGCAGGTCCAGGAGCTGGCTGAAGTAATGTAGGGCCAAATACAATCGCCAAGTTAGTTGCATACATATGATTAGTTGCTTCAAAGTCAGTTACACTAACAAAATAAGCATCAATTGTTAAAATCAGTTGAATTATTAATCCTAAAAAAAACTTACATGACAAAATGTTCGATTATTCTTTTTAATAACATATAGTTATTAAATGGTAGTTTCTTCAGCACTTTTTTTATAAGGTATACTCTTTCATCATGATCTTCCGATGCTATATTAAAAGCCAAGCCATTAATATTTAAATGAAAATTAAATTTTAATTTCCTTTTTTTTAGTTACCTGAAGCATTAATGAATTCATCATAATATGTATAAGTTAATAACGGTTCGGGAAGCTCACGTAGGAATTGTTTAAATGCATCTGCGACAACATTTATGTCTGCCCAAACAGGATCACTTAAATCTACTTTGTCGATTTTTTTATTAAAGTCGGCCTTGAGTTCGTTCACAACTGAGCCAGTTCCAGCAACACGGTAAATGCCCACTTCTTCTAAACCCCGCTTCTCAATTTCGGTAATGCACTTGTCAACAACCGTAGGTACCTTCCCATCACGCATCAAATAATCTAAAGTAACACCGTATACAGAAGACCTAGTAGGTGGTTGAATTCTAGATACATCGTTTACTATGAGGTTTTGTGCTGACGGTTCATCACTCATGGACTCTGCTGCCAAAACACTTTGACGTTTGGCTGCACCTTCACGAGCTGCATTATTAATTTGGTGCATCCAGTCATACATATCATCACGGCTCATTCCTTGAAACAAGTACTGCCCACCTTCCTCCGTCACAATGCGAAACACAAATTCTCTTTTTGTGTAAGTGCTGGCAACTGATGTTGTAGAATGTATCAGATTGATGACTGTAGAAGCTTTGAGCGTTGCAAGATTAGCATCCGTGTGAATGGATAGGAATATATGCTGTATTGGAGATACTACCATGGATTGCGGGCGTAATCCGCGAAGGAATGAATTAATTCTTGGCATCATACTACTTGAATGATGGTGGCCAACATGCTGGTGCTTTGTTGCATTTGAGTGACTCTTTTCGTTCTTCTCGGATTGTCGAGCATGCTCCAACTGTTTTTTTTGTAATTTATGCTGGAGTGTGAGCCATTCTTTATCAACGCGATCTCTTTCCTTGAAGTCCCGTTTCATCTTGTCCATCTGCTCCGTTACCAATTTACCAAAAATAGATGTGCGCGACACATGGGACTTGTGCGATGGTCCACGCATTGCTAGACTTCCGGAAGTGGCATTTCCAGCTGACTTGTTTGTCTCTCGTGCCGTAAACTCTCTAAACTCTTTCCAGTTTGTTGACTCTGTATTAGGTGAAATAAGGAAAGACATACCAATGCTTTTTTCTTCAGCCTTTTGTTCATATAAATCCATTTGGGCGTTCATTATCAGTTGTAACAAGTGAAAGACGCATCTCCTTTTATCACAATTGATCACATTATCACGGCTTTCAAGCGTATCTGGCACACCGACACAAAGTTCAAGAATACGTTCAAAGATCCACCCCAAACTAGGTACGATTAAATTTGGTTTTGACTCCTCCTTAATTTCATTTTTGCTTGGCGCTCGCAATTGGGTTTTTTGAATTTGGTGCAATAAACTCTCGAGTGTATCAAGATTGGCGTGGTCGTGCTGCATCGCCACATCGTTCCATGCTTTCGTAAACATTCTTACTTGGGGACTAACAAGCGCACTTGATATAGCATATTCAACAAAACCTGGTATCCTTTTCTTACTATCGTCATCGTCTTTCAATTCTGGACAAAGAACAACCGTTTCTCCTGATGCACGACTGGCCATAATGATCTGCAAAAACTTTTCGATGCGGAGTACTCTTGTTTTTAAATCAATGGTAGTAGAAGATATATCATGAATAACCCAGCTACGAATAATGAAATGCATGCAATAAAGATACTGAATTGCACCCGGGAAGGCCAACAACAAATCGTCATCAGAGAAGGCAGAAGGTGAAACGACAGAACGCTTTGCACCTTCGATGGCAGTAAATATATCGGATACAATAACTTGCTCTGGCAAAACATGATAGTCTGGAAGATGGGCTGATGGAGCGTCCACTAGTCTGGATAATGAAGAGGCTATTTTGGAAGTGCGAGAAGGTTTTCTTGCTGGAAGCCATGCATAGAGATCACCCGACTGTGCTTCAAAGACATCAAAAGTCTGAATCCAATCCTGCATTGTGACTGAAACAAAGAGTTGGCGTACCGATTTATCAACCTGCTCAAGCAAATATTCCGCAGGGTATCTGTCAACTACATTCCCTGCATCACTATCACGAGGTTTTTTGGAAATAGTCAATGGAATCAATCTGTTTGTTGCAAGCTGAAGAGTGGTATGGTATTTTGTATCTCCACTTGTCAAGTGTCGATAGAGTTCCTCTGCTCCACGTGAACATTCAGGGTCAAACTCGATTGCTTTCATGTCGTAGCAAGGCGAGAGCGATTTTACCAGGAACTGTTTTTGAAGCTCTTTCATTCTATCTTTGATGACTTTGGAAGTGGCGAGTGCGTCAGAAATATTTTCCCATTGGCTGTTAGACTCATCAGGCGTCAATGATTCTAGAGGATTAATCCAATCGTTGAGTGCCTTCTTTGCCTTGTGAAGAAACGTGTGGATATAGCGGTGGATTTCGACTTCATCTATAAAATCATAAAAGTGCTCTTCACTCCAATAAAGTAAAATATTCAAAACTCGGAGTTGAATAAATGCAATCTTTTTCCAATCATAGCCAGACAGACCATCTTCTTGCACCGAGTTACTAGTTGCGTTTGGTGATTGAAAATAAGACTCGAGAAGGATAAGGGAGTTTTTCTTCTTGGAGGATAACGCCGAGTCTTCCTTTGCGTTGACAAATTTCTTTTGCAGCATATCTAGCAGGTGTGTGCTGGAACAGAAGGTTCGGTATGTTACAAAAAAAGTGCTGATATATTCATCATCATCCATGGTAATTTTCTCTGGAACAGTTTTTTGTAAGTCTTCTGTGAGTGATATCATACACCATTGATCCTTTAGTGCATCCATATAGTGTGTGATTCCAAAAACAAGCAATTCAACTAAATATTCCAGATATCCTCCTTTGACATGAACCAATACTGTAAACTGATTCTCCTCGGTGGATTCTATTCAGAATAAAAATGAAAAGGCGGTTTTGTTATTATTATTATTATTATTGGCTCTTTTTTTAAAAAAGAAAACCTACCGTTATCTCCTAGTTTATTCTTTTCCTCTAGTTTATCTGTAGTTAATAATGCAGATGCCTTGAATATCAATTCACCCTGTTGAACACTCAAGACTATTTCGCCACTACCACCAGAATAGGATTTATTTCTTCTATGAGTATCAATCAGAGTTTTTGTTGAATAGGTGCGATGGTAGCGATTTGAAATAAGAGAGCCCAGCCATGTTTTAGTGTGATCCGACTCTATATCGTTTTTCCCTGGAGGAATACTCGAACTGGCAGACGGAAAGCTGTATGTTCTTCTACGAAACGCTTTTCGGTTAGAGCCTTTGGAAGGAGAAGTCAGGTCTAGAGCGGTTGGACAAGAGCCATTGAGAAGACTTGAATAAGAAGAGGAGCTAGTAATCGGTAAGTACTGAAGTGAACGTAGGTTATTCTTTGTCAGATTATTCTTAGTGCTTTGACTATCGTCTAAAAAGGACCGAAGAGAGCGAATACTGCTATTATTTCCTCTTTTACGAGGATGCGTCTTGACAAATGCACTGCTTCCTTGACCACCATCACCACCACCACCACTTGGAGAGTTTGCACCCGTATCAGAAGAGTCATTCATGATGCATATAAGATCAATCAGACGATAGTTACAAAGTAGCTCTGGAAAGATCAGCGAAGACGACGAAGGTGGAGATATATCTGATCCTCCTTGATGATGAGAACTGAATTTACGCCTGTCATAACCTTGACCAAATATCTTTGGCTCACAAGCAAGAGAACATTCTTGCAAATACTTGAGATCGTGAGGAACCGACGCCAGATCAGTAACAGAATGCTCGAAAAAAGATTGCAGAGGCGCCACCACCGGAAATCCAACAGATGCTCCCGTCAAGACCGGTTTTCCACGACATCGTTCATTCCAACCATCAAGACTTGATTTGATGGCATTGTGGATCAACCGACATTCATCAAAGTTGATGATACCAGGACCAAATGAGCGATTGATGCGTCTTTTTAAGCAATCCACGGACTGACGAATTGTTCCAAAAAATGGCAGACTTGGCGTGTCGATATTCTGCCGCAATTTTAGATGATCGACATCAAGCACCTGAGCAAATTTGAATATGATGTCAAAACTCCACTCATCTGACCATTTGTTTTGATTAAAAAGCCCATGCTCCGTCAATATCTTTGCCCACTGTTCCTGAACTATTTTCACCAATGCCCGATCGACTGCTTTCCACGTTTCTCGTAATCTGACAATGCCAACCGAACACACGCCCATTGCCACCGCACACCAGCCGGTCATATCGCCCAGCTCGATCAAGCGCAATCCAACATGAATCCAATGCTCCAGCAATTCCGAACGGATCAGCAATCCAGTCTTTTGTTCTTGCTGCTGAGAATCGATCAAGATATGACTTCGAATGATTTTTGTAAGAAAATGAGGTGATGCAGTTGTAAATAGTAAGGAATTCAACATTTGAACCGGTGACTGAGGTTTTGGTAAATAAGACAGAGGATTGAGAATGATCTGCTGATACTGCTGATGCTGTGATATGTGAAATATGTAAACTTGCTCTGCAAAGCTGGTTGGATCGACGATAAGAAAGACCTCTGGTGTAAGGCCTGTAAGGAACAAGTTGGAAAGGTTGACGGAATCCCGGTTCTTTCCATCCAATACATCGTAAGCAGCTATATTTTCCACTTGCTGCTGCTGCTCATTGTGCTCCGACAAAGGCAAAGAGTTTAAGAATTCACTATTTTCAGCCACAGTTTTGAGAACCAGCTCCTTCACTGTAAGGGCTCGTTCATCAACTGAGATGGTGTCCAGTATTGTCATCATTTTCGTAGCTACATCGCCCATTATATCCAGACTAAAGCGTTGACACCAAATTGTCATCAAATCCAACAAACGATCCTTCCTGTCGGGCTTTTCGGCGTAGGGTGCAATTGCCATCATCAGGTGAGAACCTGTGGTAAAACTAGAGTAAGTGGTCAAGAAAACATCAATAAATTCATTATCCTCGGTTGCTAGTAGTTCAAGAACCATCGCTTCAAGCGTGCCTCCCTGGACTTGAACCACACCGGCCCGGTCCTTCCGAATCAGATCCTTTTGTGTAGCGTCGTACATCTTGCCAATAGTTGAGTCATCCCATTCTTCATGGCTTGTGCTGTCTCCAGACCGGCTGGAAAGAAGATCCTCCTCATCCAAAGGGAAGCCCGGCTTTCTGCTTGATTCCATCTGGCTCTGGAAGGAGCTGACCCAAGCTTGTCCACTATCGCAGTATTGAGTTGAATAGAATCCAAGGATGGATGGCCTGTTCACATACGAGATATTGAACAGGAGATGTCCATTTGAATGCAAATGTTGTGAGCAAGAGGAAGTGTCTGAATATTCGATAAAGTCAAGTCTAAGGTTGCTGATGAAGAGCTTGGCTTCAATCTTCCACAACTGATTCGGTGACTCGGGACGATTGCAAACGTAGAGAAAACCATCCTGAGTCGTAATCAAATGAACCTGCTGTAAAGGCTGCAATGATACTTGGTTGAGCTCCATAAAAACCGCTGCCTGATTAATGGTGGATTTAGTGAACAATACTTGCTGTGCTTGGCGATCAAAATCACTTTTCACTGGCTTCACATTTGATGGCATTCTTGCCGCTGTTTTAGCTGAGCTACCACTGGAAGTGCTGGTAGATTGAAGTGTCGGGTCTTTGGGCGAAGGAAACAAAGATCGAAGAGGCGACTCAGAGGCGACCTTGTAAAGATAAAGCTTATGGCCTCTTAAAATCACCTTGTAGAGTTTCCATCCACGGTCCAATTTAGTCTGCTTATGGAAATGCTTAAAATCGGTTTTTTTAAACAAGTAGCCCTCTTTGATAATGATTAGACTTGTTCTCTTTTCAGCTGTTGAGTTTCTATTACGTGATGAATCAAACTGGATAAGCTGAAGGCCGTCCATTCCCATCATCGACATTGGACGTGAAGGTTTGTTGGTTTTCAAGTCTGAAATAGACTGTTCTTCAAAGGACTTTGAAAGTGGAGCAGTACCATCATCATTATCATTCTTTTTGGCGTGAGTATCTTGAATCTCCACAGGCTGATTATTTAACCGCGTAGACGACCTAGATGCTCGAGGGCTTTTGTTGCTATGGGAACTCGTTTTTGCGCCTCCTACGTTATTGTTGTTGCTGTTGTTGCTATTTCCACTTTGAAAAAACCGATTTTTTATAAAAGAAAACGCATTTCCACGACTCTGATTTGAAGAGGAGTCGTCTTCAACTGTTCGCAGTATTGACGAATTGCTTTTGCTCTTTTTAGTTTTCATCGCCAAAGAAGGCGAAAAGTATGAAGAAACAAGTGAAGAAAAACAAAAAAAAGAAAAGGAAAAAAAAGTTTCACTTTTTTTTTTTTTCCTTTTTCTTTCTACGAATTTGAATGGTCAAGCGTTTCTCCCCCCCCCCATTTTTAGTCACCCCCACTTTCCTTTTGTGGGCTCATTAAAATGGCCAAGGCGCATGGCTCTGTGCTCTCATAAAAAGAATGCACGATGGACTTGGAAGCTGGCAAGCGTTTGTTTCTTTCTATTTCTTTGTAAGCACATTTGAGAATTGATTCATTTTCTGTTCTCTTGATGGTCTTTTTTTCCATGCTCCATTACTCTCCGATTATTGCTGACAGTAGTGAAAGCATTGATCCAGGATATCAACATTATTTTGTTGCTCTAATGAGTAGATGCTAAGGTTTGGAGTCCAATGGACATGTCACTATAGAAATATAAAGCCTAGGATAACCAACATGGCAGAATATCCACTTTTGTTTTCTAAAGTAGTCAGTTGCCATTTGGTATCTTGGTACTTGATTTGCATTGACTACACTTTTCAATATAATTATTTGATTTATTTTATTTATAATTCTACATGTTGTCTATTCGGCGTGGTTGAAAAGATAGCTTACACTCTCACCGTTGTGCTATTGAACGAATGAATGAATACGATTGTATTAGTAATAAAATCATGTTTGCACTTACAGTTCTTCTTATTGCTTCAGCAAGTGTGTTGGAAATGTCAATAACAATCAATTTAGAGCATTGATCCATCTTTTCCTTGGGAATGGGGAAAGTGTTGGTAACAACCAACTTGTATACGCTGTCACATGCCTCAATCTTATTGATAGAGTCGCCACTAAGTACACCATGAGTGGCGATGATGTAGACCTTATCGGCACCGCACTTCTTGACAAGATGATCTGCTGCATCCAAGAAGGAACCGCAGTTATCAATGATATCATCCTTTTTTTAAGAAAATAGCCATAGTTGTTAGACAAAGTACCCCATTTTTCCTTGTCAAGATACCTACAGTCAAAAAGACGACTTTTTCATAAACATCGCCTACTAAAGTGATTGTGCTTTCACCGTCCTTGTCGGCAACTACAGTAACAGCAGCATTTACAATATCGCCATTGACACCGGCTTCATTCAATGATGAGATGCTTGCAGTAAGATCTTGGGGCGCGTCTTCACTGGTCTTCTCTTCTTCAAACACACGCACAGTAGAATCGCCTTCATTCGACTTAGGCATGCCACTGTATGGTCTGTTTTGGCCTTGGGGGCCCATGCGAGATCTATCTTTGTGGATCAATGCAAAATCAAGTCGAAGTGCATCAGCCAATGAGGTGACTCTAAACACAAAATAGGATGAACATACCCGGCATTATATTTTACACAAGTAAGGGCTATATTACCTCTTGGCACCGCCCGCATTCTTTGATACAATCACGCCATTCTGCCAGTTGGGAACGGTTTGCGTGATCCATCGTGCAATGACGGGCTCGGCGTATAAGTTATCAACGGGGCGCTGAAAGAAGCCTTGCATTTGCGAGGCATGAAGATCCATTGTCTATATAATATCATCAACACTTGGTCATCAAGGAGAGTAAAAGGTGTCACTTACAATAATGTGGTCGACACCGGCAACAGCGAGCATATTGGCAACCACTAATGCAAGTAAGTACCCGCAATACAAACAGATGATATCATTCACTCTACTTACATTTGGCAGTGATGCTGGTTCTTCCTTTACGCTTACTTTGCTTACAGTAAGGAAAGTAAGGAAGAACAGCAGTAATACGCTTGGCCGAACCAATACGAGCAGCCTGAATCATGATACAAAGCTCGATAATGTTATCATTCATGTTTTTGGAGCCGGACTGGATAATAAAAACATCCTCGTTACGGACAGAAACACCTAAGACGGCAAAAGGGTCAGTACGCAAGGTGGTTTTGCTCCAGCTCAAAAAGACACTTACGAATCTCGACATTTGTTTCTTTGTTGCTAAACTTCTTCAATGTTGTTTCTGAAAGAGGCATTCCGAGTCGTTTTGTAACAAGCTCAGCAAGCTCAGGATGAGAAGAACCGGCCAAGATTTTGGTATTACGCATTTTGTTGACTATGGCTGTAGTGTAAAGGCTATTGAAAGCTACAGGAATTAAAAAACAAAAAAAAACTTGCAATGACACTTGGACTCAGAATCGAAAGCAGTCACAATAGATGAAGAGCATCATATACCATATCACAAACATTGTCGTACATGTTGACAGAATAAATGACTCTTTTATAAACAAGTAAACGCATAAATAAATAAATAAACAGAAAGATAGACAGACAGACAGACAGGTGGATAGATAGATAAAGTAAATATGTTGGGCTAGGGTGCAACTTAAGGGTCTATGGGTGGGGCTGAGGTTAGAGTGGGCCGCCAGAACCTTCAAGCATCTAAGCCAATCGTTAATGATATTTAAATACATTAATAAAAAAGAAAACTTCAGTTATAGAGTTTTATTTTTAGATAATTACTATTATTAATGGTACGAATTTAATTTGATAATAAGCTGCCGTGTAAATAAAATAATGGGCTTTTTTTTTCTTTTTTTTTCTTTTCTTTTTCTTTTCTAGATTTGAGTATTCCTTCATTTGTATTATATTTGTCGTTGTCGTTGTTGTTGGACTTCAATAACATGAAAATAAAGTAATAAAAAAATATAAAATAAAAATACACGCATTAATCTTTAATATCTTCTTCAACCACACCTTGAATACCATATTCTTCTTGTGACAGCTCTACGTCTTGGTTGGTTTGTGCAGCGGCTACAGTCTGAGTATAACTTGTTTTAAGTTTTTCTGTGCCATATCCAATTGCGTTTTCTCTTGAACCTTCGTTGATTTCATCGTATTGGATATTATTTTCACCTTGGATACCATGCTCCTCTAGAGGCTGCTCTTCAGATTCATAGCCAGATGTGTACACCCTTACGTGTCCTCTTATGTCGACTTCAATCATAATTTCAGTTTGGTACAAATAGAATTTAACCTTGTAGTCAATGGTTTCTTCGGGATCAGTGATGCCAAGGTCGGGCCAGGCTATCTTAAACTGTGCCACCTTCTTAACTCTGTCATCAAAGGTGTATCTAGGTATGTCATCAGTGCTTCCATCGTATGCATAAAGGCCTTTTTATATTAATGAAAAGAAATATTTTAGAATCAAACAAACATGTGTATTTAAACATTTACAGTGACATAAAAACTTACGCAAAACAGGCTGCTTTCCATACGAACCAACAAACTCTCTAACAACAAAATGGTTGATGCTTCTAATATCATCCTTCTTTGCATAAACCAAGAATCTATTTCTGCAGTACAGTGTGTTGTTTGCATTGGATTGATAACTATGTTCAGTTGGATCACGGTCCACTTCGAAAGGCAGGCCACACGAGAAACCGTAAGTGCGTCGAATGACTCGCTCCGTCACAGATTGCGGATTTAATCCCATTAATACAGCTCCTCTTACAATAGCCATCTCACCTTGATCAGGAGAGCATATCAAATCCACCTTTGAATCGTACTCTTTTCGAATGCTTTGTAACAAGTATCCAGATTGACCAAATCCACCAACCAAAAATATGGCATCCAGTTTTTCTTGTGATTGCTCAAACTGATACTTTATTAGCGCCTTGATTTTATCGGTTATAGGTTTATATACTTGGTCTCTGATGACATCCACGGGAATACCAAGCTTACAATCCTCAATTTTCGATACCGTGTTTGTTGCGTTAAAAGTTCCAAATTGGTTAGGTAGAGTAATGAAATCAATATCATCATCGTCATCGTTTTCAAGTTTAATAGAGTGCTACATTATTGGTATGTTATAAGTCTTTGTATACGCATGTACGTGGTAAATACATACCTTGATTGTTGATATAAATTCAGTCATACAGTGATCCAGTGTTGAATCCGTTATTTCAATCTTTGATTCTGTCAAGTCTTCTAATTCGCGGCGATAAAGGTATCTCATTCGCTCATCTATATAAGTACCACCACATATATCACCGGTGCCTCCAGACACTTCAATAAGAGCCTTTTTCCCATTATCTATTTTAATCTGATAGACAACCAAGTCTACTGTACCGCCGCCTGCATCACAGATGAGAAATCTGTCTCCGTCTTTTAGCTTATATTCTTCCACTTTTTTTTCGCAATAAAGTGCGGCTGCCTCGGGTTCTCCCACAAGCACCAAGCGATCCTGAGGGTCATCGGCGGAAACAAGTTTGGCATCAACAGCAGCTTGACGCATAGCACTCTTTGCTTGATCAGTCCACATGGCAGGCACCGTGAGACAGTAACGGATATCGTCTGGCTGAAAAATTAGACTGGTGCTCTTATTGAGCTTTTTCATGGCATGATCATGTAGTAAGTGAAGATAGTCACTGATTGCCTTTAAGGCTGAAACACCTTCAGGAAGCTCCGGTAAATTTTTTTCCTTATTCAAATAAAGTTTGAATTTGTGGATAACATTGTGGTCCTTTATGTTTTGCTTCTTTATAGTATCATAGCCCCATTTCTTTAATTCAGCCCCTTTATAAGCTGATACTGTAGGTACTTTATTCATGCGGTACCCACCTCGAGGTTGATTTCTCCTAATTGAATTCATCAGATGTTAGCTTTACTCACTAATGATAAAAATCAACTATACCAACCATTCCGTGACATCAAACAGGTATTCACTAATCTTTGAATGGTTTTGCTCATAATCGTTTATCACAGAGTAGGCAACACCAGAGAATGTTGTTCCAAAATCTGTGTTAATAAAACAGAAAAAGAAAATGACTGTTAGATAAAAGAGTATACGCTAAATAAACCGGATATATACATTACCTATTCCCATCACAACCTTGTATGATTTCGTTTCATCATTGCCTTCCTTTTTTTTATACACAACTAATTCCTTTGTCTTTTTAGTAAGAGAATATATGGCACCGCGAGAGACTGACAATACACCATTTCTGGGTACAAAAGTCGAAGAAACCATAGTTCCAAACTCTTTCTTGATTTTGTTTTGGACAAACAAAGATTGACCAAGACCGCCTGTTATGAAAATTGTATCAATCTTGTTTTCAGCAAGTTCAAATTGTTTGCGAATCAAATTGAAAATGCTAGTGAAAAGTGGATCGTAAATAGTCTCCTTTAGCTCACTGGCAGTAAGTGTTAACTTTCCATCGACAACATCTCGTAATGAATTGGCGGATAGTTTCCAGGGCTTTGGTAAATCGACAATACATTCTTCGCCATCATAATCGCTTTTACACTATTAGTTTAACCAGAAACCCCCCCCCATGATGTGAATATTGACAATACAGGTTTAATGATGATGAAAGACTTTACCATAGTTTGGATATAAATATTAGCCAGCATTTGCTCAATGGATTTTTCTTGGAAAAAGTCAAATTCCATACCAATCTTCTCCTTCAAGAGAGATTTTGCTCTTGTATCGAAAAAGGCAGTACCAAATTGACCAGATTGAGCCCGAGTGACCTCCATAAAATCCTGCAACTTTGTGAATTCAAAAACGCAAACATCCATGCTTTTACCACCGATATCACACACCAAAAAGCGCTCGCCCGTCTTGAGAGACTGTTTATTGACGATTTCATATTCTCTTCTACAAAATGTAGCAGTGGCAACACTCTCCTTCATCAGTACAAGTCGTTCTCTTTGATAGGCGGATTCAACAAGCTTAGCCGCAATAGCAGCTTTTCTGATGAGCCCCATTGTGTTTTCAGTCCATAAAGAGGAAGGGACGGTGATACAATAGGTAATTGAGGAAGGGCTGATATTTTTTATCTCTGTTGACTTTGAAATAAGGCTGCCTGAAATAATTTGTTTTGCACATATGTTGATCCCATCCAGGTACTTCGTCAAGAGGGTTTCGATAGTGATATCGGGTGGAAGAGTTGGAAGGTTACTTTCATTTCGAAGATAACGCTTTATAGGGTGAGAGAAACTACTGGTAGCGGTTCTGATTTTTTTTTCAATTGCGTAATCGTTCCAAAACACAGTTTCGTCAAAGTACAAGGGTCCTTTAATAAGCGAGTTTTCTCTACTCCTTTCGCTTTGTTTTCGTGTATGAGTATTTTTTTTTTTTCGAGTGAAAGAAAGAAAGAGAAATAAAATAAAGAAATAAAATAAATACTAACCAACTAGTCAGGTCATTAAGTGACACCAAAGTGGGATATGCATTTTTATGGGAACTAATAGAGCATGTAGTGTTGGTCGACCCAATATCTGTTTTATGTTAATAAAGCGCGAGCAAGTGTTTTTTTTTCCTCTTTTTCTTTGCTACTCTTTTTCATACCGATAGATATGGTATAGTAAGGCTTATCGTTCATTCTAGACGACGCTCCTCCTTCAGCTGACATATTGGATTTTTCTTTTTCGTATCTGAAAGAAAAGCAAAGAAAAAAGGTTTGATGAATTAAAGAAAAAACAAAAGAGAAGAAGAAAGAAGAAAGCCTGAAAAATATAAAAATAAAATAAAAGAACTTAAAAAACCAAAACAAAACAAAAAATACTCATACCATCTTAGTGGCACGTCTAAGCCAAAAACTTTAATTACGAGTCTTTAAAAATGTCGTACAGAAATACTAAATGGAGTAAATCACAAGGTGGGTAACGAAACACATAGCCAAGAAGCTAAATGGATGAAGAAAGCGTTCTGCACTTCCAGTGAGCAACATTATAGGGAGAAAATAAACATTGGCAATCAATGTAAGGAATTTACCTCCATCAAATTGATGCAATGTACACATTTTATTTTCTTCACTGGTTTTAAGTTTTTTTTTGATCACGTGGAATGTAATTTTTTTTATATATCACACATAAAACTAAAAATGGCCACTTGCAGAAAAAAAAAGTTATTTATGTATAAATTAGATAAAATGATGGTTAGTTGTTAATGTAATTAAATTAATTCTTTTCTTCGACTTCTGTAACTTCTGCAACTTCAAGCTTATTTGTGTCGGCTTTTTCCAACTCATTCTGCTCATTAGCCAAATAATTCTCAGTCTCAATCTTGGCTTTATCAACGTCAATAAAAAAGACAATAACGATGGCAACTACAAAAAGCGCAAGAACAAATGGCCAACCTTTCCAGAGATTATCTGTATGTTCTGTGATAGCAGACACAACAACGGGGCCCAACCATGAAGAGCCCTTGTTAATGACACCAAAAAGACCAAAGAACAGGTTTTCCTTTCCTCTTGGGCAAAGTTCAGCCAACATTGTATTTTGCCAGGCCTACAGCATTACATGATGATGGGTTAAAGTTTGTTTAGTATTTTTCTTTTCTTATATATTTATACAATACCCAAATAGGTGCAGTGAATAAGCCAGTCCAAACATAAAACACCCAGAGTTCCCAATTCGTCTTGAGGCCAAAGTTGTCAAGTCCAATACCAAAACAGCCCCAAACAGCCACAACGCCACTAAGAACAATAATAATAAGCAAGTTGGTTTTTGTCTTGATGTTGAAGCGCTTAGCCAGCCAAAGGAAAAAGAGACAGCCAATAATGGATGTAACAGCGGAAGCCAAATTAAGAATAGTAACTTGCTGAGCAGAAAAGCTAGTGATTTCTCCTTGAATAATACCAATCATTTGATTTGTTGTGGAAACACCATCAGCAAACAAAAGGTAGGCGAATAGATAGAGGAAGAGATAGCGCAATTTACGAGCTTCCTTGAAAGCAACGTAGATTGACTTCCAGCCAATGGTGAATTGGTTTGCACCTTCAGGAAGATCCGGTCCTCTTCTTCCACGAGGGACCGCCAAAAAGTACGGAATGGCATTGATGACCCAGAAGGCACCACAGACCACGGTTCCAATGTAATTGTAAAGGGGATCATTGCCCAAAACATGCTGATCGCCTTCTCTAAAGTTGTATTTATCCCATTTAATGAATGATACACCAGACAAAACACCTAATGGTTTGCTAATTAGACGCTGTCCCACGAAATACAAAATAATATATATATCTATAGATAAATTTATACATAAATAACAAAATATGTGCTTTACCTGTCAATATCAGGAAACCAATGTTGGAGAAAACAGTAGAGATGGCAGAAACATGGTTTCTCCATTTATCGGCAACAACTTCGCTTTCTTCCTTGGTCATATCAGGGTCCGCTCTAGCTTTACGGACAACTGGTAAATTATCACTAATGTCCACAATATAAAAAAGTTAGTTTTATGTGTAACCTTTGCGAGATTTTCAGGAGAGAGCGAGAAAAAAAAATTCGGTTATTTTTTGATCTTCACCATTTACCTTAGAGTGGGGAAGGCAGCAAAGTAAAATACAAGCGATGCACCATATGCGATTAATGCGAGGATCTCAATACCCATCATTGCATTCCATGCAGAACCATCGTTATAAGCCCAAGCAATAGGTATGATTTGAGTGGCGCAACCAACAACAGTAACTATCAATAGGATATATTTGTTCCAGCTACCGTAATCAGCAAGACTACCAAAGGTAGTGAAGATAAGGAATTGAACGCAGAAAGAAATAGCTTGAACATATAAAGTCATGGATGCCACAGGTATACCCTTTCCGTTTGTCCATGGTACGTAGCAGACTTTGTCAGAATAGATATCGCAACCTTTCACATCTGGTGTATCTGGATAATAACCACCCTTATAAGCAAGCGACTGTAAAATATTAACCATATAACTAAACATAGTGTAGCCGTTATCCTATACACGACAAATGAGTATTTTTCTTTCCCATTGGCATATTATTTTACCCCATTGTAATAAAGATAGTAGCCCCAAAGCTCCCATTTGGTAGCAGGAGGTTGTGAAAGAACCTCTTTGCCCTTGTCAGTATTTGGATCTATTTCATCGTCTGAAGCGTTAAAAGGCGAGGCAAAAATACCCTCTTTTAAAGACATTTATTTTGATGTTTGGAGGAAAAGGTTAAAACAAAAAGTAAAATTTATAAAAAATAAAAAAAAAAAGGCAAAAAAAAATGAAAGACTCAAGAGCTTTTATATATATAGGGAAAGAATATCCTAAAAATGAATAGCTTAATTATCTGTTGCAGTGCTAACAGTTGTGACACAGTGTGTGGGGAGGAACATATCGAATTCACAGTGCTTTACAACAGCATTTTTTTCCCATGGATACTTAATCAGAGGCATTTGTGCTACATCATTTTGTATCTGACAAAAAGCGTCTTACCATTTTTCCTGAGCTGCCATTGAATTGTGATCCCTGCAAACTAGACCCTTTCGATCTTACATAAAAATATATACTTATTTTTTGAATTGTTGGTTAGGAATCATTATTTAAGGTTTAAGGTTATCCATCCTCCCTTGCTGAAGCTAAAATCAAGAGTAAAACTGTTGCCGTAGCTTTGAGATAACAAAGAAAGAAAAAAAAAACACAATGTCGCCACCAATAATACACTTTTTTCTTATTCTTATTATTATTACTCTTGAAGATGATAAAAAAAGGGAATTCTTGGGACCAAGAGGGTGTCGGTTTATTTTCTCTTTGGTTCTTTTTGGATCCTCGGTTCATAGCTAAAAATACACTTGTGTTTGTGACTCTAAAAGTATTATAAACAAAAATGATTTTCTATATCCGTTTTATTTCCCAATTGAAATCGATTTTCAGCCATCAAGTAATGGATCAACAAACTCTGCAATCCCGAATCCCTGAAGTACCTATTTTTTTTTCTGACTTATAAATCGCATATTTCCCTGGTTAATTAAAACACTGTACAACAAGTAATAGTGAATAGCAAACGTATTGGTTCCGCATATCAATTAAACTAGCCTAATTGGAATAAGTGAGCTTCTTTGAAATCGTTATCAATTTTCAAAGGCAAGTTTGAAGGATCCCTATAGCTAATCAGAGGGTTACACTGAAGTCAGACAACGTTAAGTCATCTGTGAAAAGTACATGTCTG
>VCJC01002340.1:2346-12901 GCA_024140195.1 Backusella luteola | reverse complement strand
AAGGGAAAAAAAAAAAAAAAAAAACTCGCCGTCACCATGAAAGAGTAAGCAGAGTATTCATCATCCCAGTTTCGATCATAATTCATATTGTTTTATTTATTTATTTTAAATGATGAAAAGGGAAAAAAGGGTGACCAGCGGGTATCTTTTTGGTAAAAATGATGTGAAATCACATTCTTAGGATGTGAGATCTCAATATTGTTTACAGTTATATATCACATTTATAGAAATTATAAGAGTTAAATGTACTAATTTTTGAATTAAGAGATATATAAAGTGAGCTTTTGTTTAGAACCGCTTTATCATTATCATTAAAATATTGCATTTAGAATACTCTATGTATTGTTAGCTTTGGTTTTTTTTTTCACATACTCTAAAAAATAGTCCTTCCTCCGAAGTAAAAAGTGGTTCATTTTTTTCCATTATTTCTTTGCTTTGGTGTATCTAAAAGATAAGAATCAACTTATATGGAAGCCTTTGCGTTATTTAGTTATTCAAAAACTTTAAACAATGCACCTATCGTAAATCATTCCCGAAGTTTTTCTGGGAAAATGTTACAAAAAGCCATGCGTTAACAGTAGAAACACAAACATTAGGAATAAAGCAGTTTAATGAAATACAGAATATAACCATCTCATTCAATTGAAGTAACTGCTCATGCACAATAGAGAAAAGCACAAGTAAATGTATCAACTAGAATCTATTTTCGCATAAAACAAACCAAACTTGATTTCTGCAAAGTAGAACTGTATTTTGGTGATTAGACCAATACACATGTAATTTTTATAGGTTAATCATCTGAGATTCGGATTCGTTCCCTTTTTTGGAAAAGCCCGAGTAGGAAAAGAATTTGAAAGATTTAACTTGTTCATTATTGGTTTTTTCCAATCGATTTGCGCATCTGATTGGAAAAAACCAATATCACTGCCCTCCGTTTTCAGTTAAGAAGGAAAGGGGTGAGAGGGTTAAGGTGGCAATGTTTTAAAATAATTTTGCTAATGAATATCTGTATGAACAGTGTGACCCCAAGTGAGGTGCATCCATAATGGTTTGCATTCGTTCTCTCTGATACTTGTTGTTATCTTCATTAGGGTCCAAAGAAAGCTTATTAATGCAAGCAGAGTATTCTTGACGATTGACTGAAAACATTGTACAAACTTTAAATCAAGATCTGTATTGTAATTGATAAACTTGTTTTGGGCTATAATCCCATTTTTCCATGGGAAATGCAAAATATGTTTTTTGAAGTTGAACAACACTAGACTCATTTCAGAATTAGAAATTAAAAGAAAAGTTGATATTACCCCGCATAAAAAACGTGTGATTCCAAGTACACTATTTTAGGCAAGTCTTTTTCAAAATAATTCGTCTTTGGAGATCCATCCCTTTGGCAGTGTGAGAATATATTTGTTAAACGCTGGATTTTAACACAACAATTGTTATGGTTCTTTAAATTAGCGGCAAAATTAAATAAATCGGCCACTGCAGGTTAAAAAAGAAAAATAAAGGTGATATCAATTATATTTAACACTCAAGATAGTACCTTAATATAGCACTAATATAAGATCATTGCATTTATTAAAATAAACATTTTCATATAGTAACTGTACGGGTTTATAATCTCAACGACCGTGTATTAGATCGGCTTCACTACTGAAAGCAGGTAATCGTGTAACAATCTGTACCTATCATATGCTTGGATCAATGTAAATAGAAACGGTTTAGTCCGATCACTATCTTTACTTTTGTTTTTGTTGAATGATAAAAAGACTACAGTCGGACGTTGTAACAAAATATTTCTCAGGGAAAGCACAAAAAATATAAAGAGTTTCTATATCTAACGCCAAATACTACATTTAAAAAATAACAGCCGAGGTTAAAAAAGTCTTTGAAAGTAAGAATT
The DNA here is from genome assembly GCA_024140195.1 of Backusella luteola. NCBI lineage: Eukaryota > Fungi > Mucoromycota > Mucoromycetes > Mucorales > Backusellaceae > Backusella > Backusella luteola. The sequence goes on along the minus strand of VCJC01002340.1, from coordinate 10,998 downwards.
GCATATTTCCATCTAAAGCAACATTGATATTGACACATTTGTACTATTTCTCAAAGGAAAAAAAGGGGACTTTTTTTTTACAGACAAGCTGCTATAGGCTCATGATTTTCATTTTAAATAGAAAAACCCATTTCGAATTTAGATAGAGAGTTTAGTAACGAGCTATTGGAATCAATGTGCGTCTTTTTATATAATTTTCTACCTTTCTGTTTGTATGGATTCCTTGAATTGTACATTTTAACTTTAGAAATCTTGGTTTATGACAATTTCACTTTTGCATAAAATATTAAGAGTGATAGAATCTAGCCGGCCAATATCACATGGATTATACATCCAAATACCCCATTTTTCTTATTGTGCATTTCTTTCCTTATATGTGAAAAGGGTATTCTAATGCAACTAATTAATCAAAAAAACAAAAAAAACCCCCAGTCGATTTAATTGTAGTAATCGAATAACAATATTAAAGTTATTAAAATAATGCATATATGAGAAGGGGAAGTTGCTATTATAATAGCTCATTACCCTCGTGTGTTTACCATCTACATCATTAATGATTCTGTAAATAGCCAAACACGGCTGCTTTTTTATTTCATTATTATAGTTATTAATGCTTAGCGTAGTTGCCTCCCAATTTTTTATAAAAGTTAAAAAAACAAACAAGCAATCAGTCTGTTCTGGAGAGTTCTGAAATGCCATGTATAGACTTTAGAGTTATGGCATCATCAGATTTATTATTAAAGTATACTAAAATAGCCACTATCTGTTCAGATTCAAACATAACGGCAACTAAAAAAATACTTACTTTTTGGCTTTTTTCTCAATGGAGTAATCGGGAGAGTGTTGAAATTCTGTATTAAATCAAATGAGCTCTATTTGTTAGAATTGCTTTTAAAGACAAACAAGTTGTAAGCGTTAAAGTGGCTCTATTTGTCTTGTAGAGTAATAGTCAGATAGATAGACGTACTGCTACTTCATGTAAAGGGATACATCCTGATCGGCTATACATCTGTCGTTAGAAAAAAGAATACAACAAAGGTCGCCGTTTTACCACTGAAATAAATATAAACTGTCAAAATAAGCAGTGTAGTTGTAAGTGAAATATTAAGCATATAGGATGTCTTATTGTGAGGTGTATAATGGGTTCATGCTTGTAATGCTGGTCTTCAGCTGAGCAAAAAAACCAAGTAATTACGTTAAGTGTGTTATCGTTGAGTGTATTTTTTTGCAAATAGTAGAACCTCTCGTGTCGTAAACGGCACATCATACTCCAACGTGCCGGTAATAATAGGTGTACCTTTTTCCAATACTTCTTTGGAGCAACTGTTAATTGCAAAAATAATGACAATGGTGCAAATTTGTACTCGTTTGTGATTATTGAAGCGAAGAGGTTGGCACGTTGTATGGTGATATATATCACTCTGAAAAATCGAACCAGGCGGAATCTGGCATTATATTAGAACCAGAATTCCGCCATATACGGGTTCTATCTGGTTCAATCTGGTTCTATAAAAAAGGAAATACCAGCTGTAACACAATTATTGAACCAGGATGAACCAGCTTTCCTGGTCATCCAAATTGGGACGATCTTACTTTTAAATTGGGTTCCCTTTTGGGATAGTTTATTTATTTGTACTACTACTACTACTACTACTACTACTACACCCTTCTGCTTTTTTATTAGCACTTACCATTCCAATACATTCAACAGATATCCTAATACTGGACCTATCCCCGCCAAATAATCAATACCTTACCCACCCCATCAATTCCTTTTGGCCAGGTTCCAGAGGCGAATATATCTTAATAAGCTACAGTAAAACTATACTAACCTATCATAATATGAATTAGAAATGATTAAGTATTAAGGCATGGTGTGAGTAACTTACTGTATAAAATGTATATACGAAGACAGGACAGGTTATAGTAAATGCACATGATAGAAAGAGAGCGAATGTAGCTTCGTGTTTATTTTAATTTTCTGGACCATACAACTTTGAAGAACGACCACTAGCTGTGTCAGCGTTAACCTGATGCATCACCACCTGTAGTTTTCTCTAAGTATCAATATTTAATGGATTGTAAAATACATGTATTAGCTGTAACTTACGTCTCTGCAACAGTCTTTGAGCCACTATTTTACGTGCACACTTTCTTCTTGGTCGCTTCTGTCCTGACTAAGAACCAGACATGGTCGCGGAGAGAGAAGAGGGATAGCTAGACCAAGTCTCTGTTGTTGGGGTAACCGGTGTAGAGACTGTTGAGGTAAAGGCTGCTCTTGGGTGCTGCGTTGATACAACCGATGTTGTACCTGTGGAAAACATTGCAAAGACAAGTTATTCTGAGGTTGCTCCTCGTTCATCATCATCTGGGAAGTCATGACAATAACGGGTAGTTGACTGACTTGAACGTGATTATCGCAATTTTGCTGCTTCTGTTGCTGTTGTTGTTCATGTTCTGTCATTATAAAGTTATGTTCTCGTTTTCAGTGAAAAAAGGGGATGTAAGTAAGAAAAATACAAAAAAAAAATCTCATTAGTGTTATTTTGATTTATTAGTTCGTTTTTTATTATAATCAAAATCGCACTAAAGTTTTATTTTAAAACACTCAAATCCTGGTTGAAGCTGGCTGAAGCTGGCTTAGGCCATTCCCAAGCAACATTTTTCAGATTGTATAGCTTGGGTACACTTCTCATTTTAATATGATCAGTCAAAGGTATTTCAAGCATAAACTAAGATCAATAGAGTTCGCTGCATTTAATCGTCGGTTATGTACCAAAAAAAAATCAATAAAGAATACACAAAAAGAGGTCTATTTCCCTATTTTTAATGTTAAAGTGAGCGGAGAACTACTTCTTTATAGTAAAATTTAGTTAAGGGCGACTTAGTCAATTACAAAGTTATCTCCTATAACGAGCATAGTTTCTGTTTTTTTTGTGTAAATTTCTTAAATAGGGTACGATTGTTTACCAAAAAGAGAATAAAATTTTTATATTGAGGTTCTGATAATCAAAATCGCGCTAAATTTTCGTTTTAAAACACGAATGATTATTATTGGCCGACTCCCATTTTAGGCACTCAAATCCTGGTTCAATCCTGGTTCAAGCTGGTTCGATTTTCCAGAGTGCGATACTCACAAGGCTTTGTATTCATCAATTTCTTTGTGATCGTATCAATGGCTGGTTGCTCAGTTAGCACCGCTCTCCACAATACATCTGATCCAGATAAATGCTCTTCAAGTAACACTATTTGATATATTTTTTCATAAATTTATTGAGTGAGAAAGTGCTTGATGTGGTACCTTTTTTATATAAAAATCAAACATGCGTTGTATATATAACTCTGGTCGCCGACTTGAATCAAACATCGTATATGAATCTAAAAATGACATAGCGGCTATTCATACAGTAGTGTCTCATTTTTATCACTGGTCACTGAATCAAACCAAGTATTATTGTTTGATTCAACCCAATCAAACATGCCAGGATCCCAGGATCCCCTTCTATATCTAATGCGTTACTTTTGATGGATCATCTCCTATAATGATTCTCTCCTGAAATAACATTCGTCTTGTATTGATGAATAATTCGATGGGAATATCCGAGGCAGTTATATTTCCTGATGGTGGGGTATAATATATAGGTTCTGTTGAGGTGCTGTTTTTGTTGCTGCTCTATGTGCTAGGATTTTGATTTAATGATGGGCTATACGTTTTGTAAATCTTGTCATATAGCCATATTCATTATTGTCAAAAATAAAAGAACTGGATCATAAAGAACGATGGTTAACTATTGGTAATGATAAGACTAAAAGTAAGTGTAATTATTAACAGTGTATACTTCCAAACGTAGAAGCACCAGGCGTAAACTTGGATGTATTCCATTTTATCCCTCATGAACACTTTGTATCCTTACGTGTACTTGATAACATCTACAATGATATGATGATAAATAGTATTTTTATTCGGCGGAACAGGATATTTGCAGTAAAGATTTCCCGGTGGATCACTTATTGTACGATCGTCCATACAAATCCTATTCAACAAACAAGAATGCCTTTTCACTCCTCATTTTACGCTGTGTTTTAACTCGATCAAAGTTGCTCGTTTCTAGCCTTTACAACTTTATTATTAAACAGATAGGTTAAATACGATATATATATATGTGGGATATCCTAAGCATTTAAATGGGTTTAAATTGTGATTTGAAAGCTTTATTCATAATATGTCAATGCCAATTAGCTTTTCTATTGTACAAAACTGGACAGTGCACTTTTTTTTTGGAGGTGGATGGCTCAAATTGGCAAACCCTTTCTTTTCCATAAAAAGAAGATGAATATTCCGCCTTTAGTGGCACCAAGTCTAGTAGACATAAAAGGAATGGTCTGAGGCAGGAAGAGATGATGTCAATGACGAAAACTGGTTGATATCTTCGTTTTTTTATTATTATTTCCAGTGTATTTTTCTTCTCACATTTCTATTTGTAAAACAAGGGATAGTTTTTATTTATTTGTTTATTGTAAAGGAGTCCTTTTGTTTATTACGGTTGTTTATCTGATTTATCGTGCAGTACGGAACGAGTAGTTTTTTTTTCTTGTGTGCATTGATTTTTTTTTTAATTTTTCAAATCCAGATAGTAATACAAAAAGTGGGTATTAGGAATGAAACATCATCATCATTACTATCAAATCAGTTGAAGATTGTATATTATCTATGCCCTTAGGCTCATTTGAATATCTTGATGTCAAGTCATTCATCATGAGAGCTATAAACTATCTAAAGATAAAGCCAAATCAGTTTCATACAAAAAAGGAGAGAGATTGTGCCACATGGCTTTGTCGATTTACATTGATAATATTCAGATGCTTTAGAAGCGATACTTTGTGATCACCATCAGCGTAATGATAAATAAAAAATGACAAGAAGAACAAAAAAAAACATAAACATATCGAATATTTTCATTTTCAGTCAAGACCAACACAAAAAGAAGGGTAGCAGAAACAAGTAGATCAACAAGATGACCGGTCGGAATTTGCCGGTTCCTGAAACTGATCTCCGCATCAAAGTGCGAAGGGGGCTGGTCTTTGAAATTATTAAAATATAATTCATTTCAGCATTATTTTTTCTTTTCTCTTCTTTACTTTCTTTTCTTTTCTAAACCCCCCACTCAATCCATCAATATGTCTACTCCTGGTTCAGGTAACGCCACTGCTGGTGCCAAGCTCTTCAAGACTCGCTGTGCTCAATGCCACACCGTCGAAGAGGTAAGTAACTACCGCCTAAATCATGCTGTTAGTTTTATCCTAATCATGTTGCATATTATAGGGTGGACCCCACAAGGTTGGTCCTAATCTCCACGGTTTGTTTGGTCGCAAGTCTGGCCAGGCTCCTGGTTATTCTTACACTGCTGCCAACGTCAATAAGGAAGTTGTCTGGGAAGACCAGTCTCTCTTTGACGTAAGTAATATAGTGCAAATGGGCTGAGGGGAGAGGGATCTTTAAAAACATGTGCTAACATCAATCCACATCCATATAGTATCTCGAGAACCCCAAGAAGTACATTCCCGGTACCAAGATGGCATTCGCTGGTTTCAAGAAGCCTAAGGATCGTGCCGATGTTGTTGCTTACTTGAAGGTAGTATTTGATTTACATGACCATGACAAAAGAACGTTTTATTCATCTTGCATGTTTTTATTTTCTGTAGGATTCTTGTTAAATATCAGAACATCCATTTTTTCCTTTATTATTTATAGCATTGTTATCGATACAGTGCGTTAGATGATGATCTCTGTGTTTAAAGGAGAGCTATTTCATACTATATATATTTATATTACAAAAAATACAAATAAAAACGCACCTCTTAGACAGTGATCAACCCCGGTTTTTTTGTTTTTGTTTGAGGCTATGTGACTGAGTTTGGAATAAGACTGACGTTTTGTTTATTTATTTAAACAGTGCGACATTCCAAATGAAATCGACTAACACGATACATGAGCAAGGGTCGGTATAACGTTGTATCTCACTGCGCCTGTAAAATACTTTTGCACTCGAAAGAAAAAAGAAATCGATGTTTATTGTAGCGTGAAGGTTTAGAAAATGGCAGTGGTATTAGAAGAGAGAGGATCTTTTGTTTTTTGGCAAGTGAATATTAACCGCGCAATTGAAAAAGGTTTTGCATATATTTTTAAATGGGGGAACCTGAAAGAGACACTCTACTTTTAGCGCCTATCTTTATCACAAAATCAAACTCGTGTCCCGACAATATAAATATAAATATCATTTTGATATTGTTCATGTATATCTAGATCAAAAGGCGATATGATTTGTGATACTATTGTCTGACTGAGTTTTAGAGTATCAGATCCTGGAGGTATATTTTACCAGTTATCGACATGTGACATCATAAGACAGTTTTCATACACACTTGACTACGAAAAACAAAGAAGAGCAGAGGCGAATGAAATATAAATATTAGGATCGAGTTGAAGTTTAGGAAGAGAGGGTGTGATATGAAGAGAGGCAGTTCTCAATATTACATTTACGTTTTCTCTCTTTCGTATTATTATTATATTATTATTATTATTATTATCGATACTTTTAATTTGTAATAAAAATAGATTATAAAACATCATTGTTATGAATAATAAATAAACGTTTATTGCACTTTACCTTTTCAAATCCGATTGGGGAACTATCTAAATGAAAACAAAACGAAGAAAAAGCACTGTTTCTATATATTCAAACAGCAGCAATTATAATATAATATAAATAGTAAAAATAACTTATACGACATAAAAAACAATGACAACCAAAACATAAAAAGTGTAGATGAATCAAACGTCGGTCATGGACTTCAAGAAGCAAATTCCTAGTGTTTGTGTGTATTCTATCTATTTCATAGTTCTCTTTTTCCTATTTTGAACCTTTTTTTCTTTTCTCTTCTTTACATTATAAATATTTATGACTCTTCCTCTTTTTCCTTTCCCCCCTTTTTACTATTTTTTATATTTTCTTTTTTTTTTGTTCTTTTATTTTTTGGTCTTTTTCTTTTCTGGAAAAATGGCTCGTGACTTTGTTATATATACATATATGTATACTGGCGCTAATAAGGAGTGTAATAAGCACCTCTTCCACGACTACATTGATGAAAACAATCAGTCTACAATGTGCGAAATGTGATGATGACAAGATAATTACCCTCTTCCACGATAGCCGTACATGGGCGAGTGTCCATAGTAGGGCACGCCTCCGCCCATTCCACCGCGGAATCCTCCACGTCCTCGTCCACGTCCGCGTGCAGAGAAGCCAGGAACATTTGTACGCTTGGGTGTCACTTTTAATAAACGTCCACGGAACAAACTCTCATTTAAAGCAACGGCAGCATTTACAAAACCTGGCTCAGCAAACTCGACATATGCATAACTAGAGCAAGGATTGGTGAGTTATGTCATTTCAATTGCATACGCTCTCTTCTTACCCTTTAGGATGACCAGTGAACTTATCACACAAAATAGTTACTCTATTAATTGTACCACACGACTGGAAGTGGGCCTGTAATTCCTCGGGTGAAGCTCCATAATCAACCTGTTTATTGTTAGTAAATCATTCGTCAGCTTCAATCATTCAACATGTAATGTCTACTTACATTGCCGACATAGACAGAACGAGCATCAACTGTTTCTTTATCTGTTCATATTCGAATCAGATTTGATTATGTTAGATTAGATTAGATTGAGCACTCAAAGCAATATTTATTTATAAATACCTTCTTCAGGATGCATCGACTTTTCCACTTCAGCTTGCATGTCTCGTAACTTGGCTGCCTCATCTTCCATCTCCTTTACTCTGGCCTTCATGGCTTCTAATTCCTAGAATTGGTTGCCATCTGTTTGTGAATAACCGGCCAACAACAATTGTTTACAAAGAGCGTTTACCTTGTCAACTTCACCTGAATCTTCGCCGTCAGCATTGTTTTCAGAGGTTGGTGTTGTGGAATTGTGTTGTGCAGAGTCTTGAACGGCTTTAGCTTCTAAATCACTCATGATGTTTCTTTTTTTATTTATTTATTAACGCGTATTATAAGGACAAGAACAACAAGAAGAAATAAAATAAATGATTTCAGAGTTGGTCAAATGTAGGAAAAAAAATTTCTCTCCATTCATAATTACAGTGACGTAAAGAGTCACTGGACCAATCAAAATGCCGGATTGTATTTTTAGATATATAGTTGATACCTTTTACTATATCTATTATTTAAAAAGCAATGGTGCTCCGGTGCAATAGCAAGTAAACTAATTGTAAAGTTTGTATATAAAGGACCTAATCGTCCTTTTTATTTGAGAGAGTAGTAGTAATGTCATCAACTACTACAAGGAATCAAGTAGTGCATAATAGCATAAACAGAGAGTAATGCTTGCATGCATACTGTCTTTTTCAAGAAAGCGAGAAAATTTTTCAAATTTTTGAGAAAATTTATTCAAATTAATGAGAAAAAGTTGGTGAGAAAGAAAATGGGTTAAAGGAAGTTAGGCTTTTGTTATTAACCCACATCCGAAAAACAGACAATTTGTTCCTTAATAGCCCTTAATTGACCTCAAAAGGTGTATATGATCTCCAAAAAAACGTTAATGAGGCTCGTAAGTGGCTGGTGAGG
>VCJC01002335.1:36319-49590 GCA_024140195.1 Backusella luteola | reverse complement strand
TTAAAAAAAAAAAAAAAACGAAAATGAAAAAAAGAAAAAAAGAAAAAAACTATAGTGGGGAATATCTTTACTTCTCTTTTCCACTTGCAATATACATTCTACTAATAAAATAATGCGGAAATATAAACAAAAGTTGGCCTTAGAATATTCAATCTAACAAGCATCTGTCTTTAATTGTTTTTATTATTGTATACATTCGATACTCTTTAAGCCTTCCCTTTTTAGACAAGACTCTCATTCTGTAACAACTGGTTCAGTTTTTTTTTTTCTCCTTTATTAGCAGAATAACTTATAAAATAAACAATGTGTAATTGTTAATATCATATATAATTCCAAGTTGAGGGTCAGTCATCAAACGTGAATATTGTTAAATAATTCTAAGGGTAATTCTCATTAATAAGCTGCTGCAAAACCCATCTTCCTTGGATCGCTAGCTGCTTCTACTGTTCCATCTGCAAGACGTCTAACTCCTTGTACTGCTGTTGTTGACCATTCCTTTTCCTTAATAATAACCTTTTTGTTGTATAAACACAGTTAACAAACCAATAAACTTTCATTATTAATAGCTTTACCTCATGGCCTCGTCTACGGAGTAATTTGGACATTTCTCGACTAAATCCATTCTCAGCACTGATGACATTCGGTAAAAGCTGATGGTGAATACGAGGGAAAGCAATGGCGTCGTATATGTTTTTTCCATAGTCCAACATGTTGATGATACTCTAAAAAGTCTATTAGTATTAATGAAAATCACACCATCTTTTAAAATATTACATTCAAAGTTGAGCTTATGATTCTAGAACCTCCTGATCCACCAATAGCTATTTCAAATGCAGAATCCTTTTCAATAATAACAGGAGTGATAGACGATAAAGGTCTTTTTCCGGGTTCTATTCATATGGTCAACAAAAAAAGAGCATATCATTTTTGCATTGTAAAGTTTACCTGCATAATTGTTTTTACTTGGATAGAGATTGAATTCATTTGGGATGCTATTGTTTTAAAAGAAATGAATTAGAAATCAAAGTAAAGTGAAAGCTCTATATCTTTGAATACCCTGGAATAGAGAAGTCATCCATCTCATCATTCAAAATAATGCCTGTTTGTCGATCAAGCACACGAGATCCAAAACCAAGATTTACAGTAGATGTCAATGCAACAGCTCCATCATTTTCGTCAACAACAGATAGGTGCATTGTGCCATGCGATGTAAGGTGATCAAACTTTGGATTATAGTATAGCGGGTCATGGGTCACATCCTTTTTGTGGTATCGTTATATTTGTTAGTATCTAATATACACATATATATACTATCATTACATTGATAAGTCGTCTTTTCTTGGCAGCAAAATCTTTGCTAATAATTTCCTCTATTCTATCTTCATTGTGAATGAAATCAGGATCTCCAAACTCGGTTCTAAACGCAAATCCAAATTTATATGCCTCCGTCAATCTATGTACATTTTCCTCAATGAAACCCTGTGCCTTAAACTGGTAACTTTCGATCAAATTCAATATACTAAGCAACACAGGTCCACTTGTTGGCTCGGAACAGGTTGTAACTTTTCTTCCGTTATAATAGGTGCTCATAACAGGTCTAATCACAGATTGATACTCTTTGAAATCTTGTAATGTGATAATACCACCATTTTCCTGGGCAGTCTTGACTAAATTCTCGGCTATTTTTCCTTCATAAAATACATCTGCTCCTTCCCTGGAAATGGCCTCGAGGGTGTCTGCCAGTTTTTCTCGCTTGATGATGGATCCTATTTTGGCAGGTGAGCCGTTTTTAAAATAGATATCTCGCCATTCAGGTAGATCTTTCATCCATGATTCTGCAGCCTTTTGATTTGAGTTGATAAGAATTAAAAGTAACAATAACGATTTTGAATAGAATAAAATCAAACCTTTAACTTGCGTTCCAATAAGGCGGGTGTCTTGAAGCCGTCTCGTGAAAGGCGAATTGCGGGTTCGAATAGTACAGGCCATGGAAGCTGTCCATGTCTAGTATCAATTAACAAATGAAACTATGCTCAAAAAAAGGGGGAAATGTTCATTTATTTACCTTTTATGTGCCAATTCCAATCCTCTTATTTCACCACTATTCATTGATGTATATTAATACCCTTTTTGTTTATTTTTCATTAAATATCCTTACGGAACGCCAACAGATAATCCACCAACTTGTGCAAGTTTAGGATCATGAGAAAACATATCCTTGTGTGATGCTTTTGGTGCGGTCTCTCTAAAATCAATAAACTCAAAGGTGCCATTTGGTGAACGGATTAGCATAAAGCCACCTCTATAATGACGTGATAGATCATACAAATTAGCAATGGATAAATATTGTAATTGTATTGGTTTACCCTCCAATCCCTAGTAAATACATTAATCAACGCATCTAAAAAAATATAACGGATATTGTTCTTACCTGTTGCAAAAGCATTGATTACACCAATACATAAAGTAGATGCAATAGCAGCATCAACAGCGTTTCCTCCCATCTTTAAAACTATCAATCACCATTATCAGATTTTTTTTTCCCTTATTTTTTTGTCCTGCTCTATTTACTTTTGACACCTGTGTTTGAACATTCTGTTTCTTCAACAGATACTGCAGCTTTGGAGCCCTTGATTACATAACCTCTGTAGTCAACAGGATTGTCTAGAGAATCTGGACCTAATCCCATAAGTTATTTTTGAGTACATGGTTAGGCAGTATAAGGGACTCGGTGATAGATATAGAAAAAAAAATACATACTTGATGATTCTATTTTCCAAATAGAAAACATAAAAAGCAGTATGATGGCGGCAACTATGGAAGATAGCTTCAAGGCTACTGATCTGCCCTTCTTTTTGTCATTACTAAGTAAGGGTTCATGTTCTTGGATATTCTCTATATCTGATGAACTCATTTTTTTTTTTCACAAATAAAATAATACTGATAGAAAAAAGAAAAAAAAGGTACAGTAATTGGTTACTATCCTATTTTTAATAGAGTTTAGGTAATGTGAACAACTCAATCACTCTAATTAACAAATGACACTTTTATTTCTTATCAATTCTGGATTAATTTTTTTTTAATCTCTTGATAAAAGATACTACTTGGATTACTAATCTTTTCAAAAGCTTTTTTTTATCCAAGTGATTTGTAATATTAAAAAGTTTAATATTATAAAATATATATTGCACAACAAGTTTATTTTGTGCCTTTTTTTTTGTAAAATTAGTAACTGAATCTTATGTCTTTGACCCGTGAGTTTTTCTAATGTCAGCTCTCTTCTTCAAATCATTCATAAACAGATTTTTTTTTTGCAGTAGTTGAATAGATATGATACATGACAATATATTCTCATTGGATTTTTTTTAGTCTCATAAGAAAATCGATCATATTTAATAAAACATGCATTAATTTCGACATTGGCCCTACAGCGATAGAGAGACAAAAAAGTATCACGTTTTGTCACTCGACAAATCAGAGAATTTATATATTTTTTTTCCCTAAATAAAAAATAACTGTACACAGGGTCTGCTCCTGATAGAACACATCCTGTATGATTTCCCATGGGTCATCTTTTATTTAGGATATTTGGTTTCTTTGGTTAGTGCCACCATAAATTTCCCACAGGTATCGGGCTATATCTCGCTCTTAATATAGCTTGTATATTACTTTATAATAAATCATGAATATCTACCTGTATTTGAAAGCAATATTACATTGAAGCAACAAGAGAAAAGCCATAACGAAAAGGAAAAAGAGCCAAAGTGCAAAGTTGGCAAAGTGTCAAAGCGCAGAGTGCCAAAATACAAGTCCAAAAGTGTAGAATTGTAATTTTGCACTATGGCACTTTGCACATTGGTATTAACAAAAAAGGCGGTCGCCCCGAAACACTCTTGAAAGCACTACTGGTTTTTACATCCTTACGGGGGTAGCACACAGCGAAAAGTGAAAAAAAAAGTAGTAGTCTTCATAGAGTGCAATAAAGTGTGTTAAAAGTGCACTTTAAATAGACATGGTTCAAAAAACAAACATTAACACAACAGACAAAAAATATACACTTTTTCATATAGTTCCCTTACAAATGCTTTATTCATACATATATACATATACATTAATATTTTTAGAAGAAAAAGACAAATTGGGGGAAAAAATAAGGCAAAGGTGTGGAATAAACAAACTTTTAAATCATAGGGTGTTCATCAATAAAGAGAAATTTGTTCATCTTTCGAGGGTTGAAATATCTAAACCGTGCTTGACTTTTACCATTGAATCTAGGTATATCAGTTGGTTCATAAATATCAAATTGCACAAACGGAGGCGCAGCTGAAAATGATGATTTTCGGCTATTAGATGCCTGCTGAGATGCTTCATTGTTTGGGACAGATGCGACGCTGAATTGATTTTGAAAAGAAATTTGCTTTTTTGCTTGCTGTTTTGTAGATGATGAATGAGCTGAGGTATTGAGCACAGGTGATGGCTTGCTTTCTTTTTTGATTTCTTGGGGCTCTATTTCTGGTTTGAGTGAAGGTATGAAATAATCTGGTTGCTGGTATGCCGGGTTTTGATGCTGATTTGTTACAATATATGATGATCCCAGCAACTGGTGTCGTCTTATTTCGACCTGGATCCAATCTGCCACTTGGAGGCAGTTTTTGTAAGACATTTGAAATTCAAGAGTACCCTTTAATATATCAAGAGCTCTTTCTAGAGCACCGTTGAATTCTGATATTGAGATGCCTTGTGTAATTTTCTCTTGATCTTCTGGAGCTACGCAATAGTGATAGATTTCCATAGCAGCAGAAATGATCTCAGTGGCTCTCCAGAGCTCGTCTCTGTCAAATCCACAATGGCCAATGTCGATCATGCTGCAACTTTTGATTGTTTTTAACTGCATTAAAGCGGCGGAGAGACAGATGTTGAGTGAGTCCAGCGATGTTTGACTTGGCCGTGCATCATTCCTTTCAGGGATAAACACCTTATGAAGAATGATACGAGTAGCATTGTATTCTATATTGACTCGAAGACAGGCCAGAAATAGCTCTCTACGTCCGTATTCAAATCCACTGTCAAAGCGGAGGTAATCTGGGAGATCTTTATAATAGTCAAGTAATTGTTTGTCGTATTTTGCAACTTGTTCCAACGTCATCTCCATTTTCTCATCGTCATAAAGTGCAGCGATAATCTCACACTGAATCTTCCAGAGTTTTAAACAATTGATATAGTTCAAAACGCCTAGCTCGCTATCATCAATATCCTGTTCAAATAATTGCGGTAGATCAACTATGCCTGAACGATTTGGTTGAGGACTGTGTTTTGGATGACCTGCTGTCCAGAGCGAAAAGTCAGTTGCCCAAATGAACCACCAGAGTCGGGTATCCATTTCTTTATCATAAGAATCAGCGTCTTCATCCGCCATCCGTGGATATACATTCACCTCTTGTAAGGAGGATGAAGCCATGCCAGAGTAATGATGTTTTTTGGCTGGATCAGCCCGTAGACTCATAAATAACAAAGCTACTATGGTGTATCGATCAGGGGTATCAAACGATTGAGATAAGCATTCCCGTGCACAATTAAAAAAATATTCTTCTTGCTCATGCACTTTTTCTGGGTCCCTCGAAAAATGAGCGACGCACTCCTTTGGATGATGAATAACCATGTGTCGAAATACATAGACGCAAATGGCGTTAACGATGAGCGTATCCTCTGGCGATTGGAGTGACTCGTACCACGCCATGAATTCATCTTTACGTATTATAGGTTTGTAACGCATCCAGCAACCAAAGTATGTTTCAATGCACCCGTCGATGATTTGTCGTTGGCTACTCTTTGTGTCAATGCTGGAATGTGGATTTGTGATCTGCCCTAATTTTTTTGTGGTTTCAAAGAAATTCACAGGCCTTGTTTGGTTACTTTTGTTTCTGTATACAACTATTTTATCGACCGATGATGTTGATACTTTTTCTTGACAAGTTGCTGTGTTTTCATCATTTGTGGTGTAGCACATTTGACTAAAAGCCTCGACTAGTGATCTAAGATCCGAAGCGTTGGAAATTTTAGCTTCCAAATTAATCCCCGTGTCGGTATACGAAAATTGTATTTTAGAGAGGGTCTCTCCCAGGACTGGATTATTGGTGAGTAGAGAAGGCGAGACCTCGTCAAAGAGAGAGCCCAGCGTATTATTGAGAGATTCTGATTCTAATATTGGTGATATGAATTGTATATTGTTGTTTGGTTGTGAAAATGGACTCGACTCTGTTAACGATACGCTTCCGCCCATACTATCATCTTGGCAAAGGCTAGACTGTGGTGATATATGCCCCAGATTACTATATATGTCGGTGTAGTCAGAAGGTAGTGAGCTTGTTATGTCGATATGTTTTGTGGATGGGGTGTTCGGTAACGCATAATCATTTGGAGGTGATGATAAAGCAGGTGAAGGGTATGGAAATTGAGTATTAATATATTGTTGTTGTGTAAGAAGCTGGGATAATCTTGAGGATGAGTTATGGTCATTTTTTGGAAGTGGTTCGTATATTGTAAAGGTCGGCGAAGTATCGACTATATCCCATTCATCGGTCTTTTTTGAAGACGACACTCCGCTTCTAATACGCTTATTTGATCTCTCTATTGTATCAAAAGTCATAAGTTAAATAGATATGAAAATGAAGAAAGGAAAAAAAACAAAAAAAGTGTAAAAGAATAGTGTAAAGAGTAGTAAAATAAATCTTAGTGGTGGGAAAAATAAGATTTTGTCATCATGTTGAAACAAGAGAAAAAAGTTACACAAAATAGTCTCTCTTCTGACCTAAATCGTGCTGATTGGATTAAGCAATTGCCTAAATTGACTGTGTTTGCACTTTATCTAATCGTAGAAAGTTTGTTGGCTTTACATTTTGTATAAAAGAACTATTATTTGTTCTGCTTAAAGCATGTTGAGATTCGAAAGTTCACACAAATGGTACATTTTATCCTTGTATTTTTTATCCAATTTGTTCAAATGAAATACCATGCCAATCGGTCTCCGACTCCCCCGAGAATCATTCTTATCGTTAACTGACTCCGATAGCTTGATTAGTATCTTCATTTCCAGTCCTATCTTTCTTTTTTAATCTGAGCTAATCGAATTAAGTTTTTCTATAGAATTTATTATTGTATTCAAGGTTAGTACATGCATAATAGGAACGATGATAGTTCTATAAAAACAAGTGCGTACGTAATGAGAATAAAGGGAGGATTTCACTGTATATTGGATACTAAAAGTTAAAGTTGCTGTGTATGTATATTTTACAATGCAAACACCGGTGGCACGTTGATTTGTGTATCCATTTTTTGATTTAATAAATAAAGTATAACCCTTAACTTTAAAAAATCAGCAGTTGTAATTTCTTAAATGCGATGTATGGGGATGTTTTTTTTTGCCTTCATTATTTATGTTCGACACGCATGATTTCATTTAGAGCGTACATTTATCATGTGCTTCTGATAGAAGCAATGTAATAATTATCGCATTGTTTGCGCATAAAAGTGGTGATACAAATGATTCTTTTTTAAAATGTTACCTTTTTAAAAGTCATAATTAAACATGAATATGGCGTAAAAAGTATTTTGTATGATGACACATCAAAATACTTTTTGATTGAATTCATTAAGATATAACTGTACTAAAACCTTAAAATGAAAGTACTATTTTCTGTTTTAAATAAAGAAATTATGTTAACGCTTAAAATGAGTAAAAACTAGGGATAAATAAATAAAATATATCCTTGGAAAAAAAAAGGAACTGTCCGTATATCATTATTAAATTCTAAAAAATAAAAACAACTTTATAACATTTAAAAATTTAAAAGTGCTCAGATATTAAGTTCATATATTTAATTCAGAACCTCGATTTTAATATTCGTGATCTGACGCCTTAACTTACTATAAGGGACACTCAAAGGGCTATATGTTACCATTTATGGGCATATTAGTTCTAGAATAATTGTATTTTTCTGTGTGGGATTGTTTGATTGTCGATCCATCCAACTTGCCTGTTTCTCGTATCAATGGGAGCAGTAAAGACAGATTTTCTTGGTGAAAATAATTGCATCACTCCGAGATAAATTCCTAAAATAAATAAAAACGTATACATTAATAAACCTTTGACTTGTTACAGCTATATCGCATAACTCTCCAATAAAATCCATTGTCTATTCATGTGGTCCATCTGTAATCATTAATCATTAGTCATGACTTGGATTCATCTTCTAGTATTGTGTGATTGTTTGTATTACAAAGTACGGCTACTTTTTTATTATTATTTGATAGCTATAAGAAAGAAAAAAAAAATTCACGCAATATAAGAAAACTCAGGTTGCAGGACCTTGTCTCGGAAAAGACATAGTTTTTATTGAAACAAGTTTTTAAATTATGACACCTTGCGTCATTTCAAGTACGCATAAAGTTTTTTTGTTTTTTTTGTTTCCCCACTTTTCATTTTCATTTTCTTCTTTTTCCTCTTCACATCGACTCATTTTTTTTAAAGACAACAAAACATATATAACATGCCCGGAGGTGGAGAAAACCCAAGCACTAAGCAAACTCCCAAGAACAATGTTTGTCTTATATGTATAGATGGTCAAGGCATTTCTCCTAATGCCGACAAGACTGGTGATGCTGTTTATAACGCTGATACACCTGTCATGGACAAGCTCGAGAAGGAAGATCCTTTTACTCCTATCGCTGCACATGGCCTTGCCGTTGGTCTTCCTGATGGCCTGATGGGTAACTCTGAAGTTGGACATTTAAATATTGGTGCTGGTCGTGTAGTCTATCAAGTAAAGTATATAATATGTCAAGAAAGAAGGAGGGGGGTTAGCATTATTACTAAACCATCTATCGTATGATATAGGATATTGTCCGCATCGATCTTGCCATGAAGAACAAGGAATTTGGAAGTATTGCAAACATCAAAGGTGCCTTTGAACGCGCAAAGAGTCAAAACGGTCGCCTTCATTTTATGGGTCTTGTCTCCGATGGTGGTGTTCACGGTCATATTGATCACCTTGTCTCATTGCTGGAGGCAGCAAAGAAGGCCAATGTCCCCGAGGCTTATATCCATTTCTTTGGTGATGGTCGTGACACCGCACCTAAATCTGCTGCCGGTTACATGAAACAGCTTGTTGAATCTTTGGATCAATTGCAATATGGTAAGATTGCTGATATTTGCGGTCGCTATTACGCTATGGATCGTGATAAGCGTTGGGAGCGTGTCCAAATTGCTTTTGACGGTATGACCCAGGCTAAGGGTGAGAAACTATCCGACCCTGTCCAGGCTATTGAGGATCGCTATGCTCAAGGTGAGACTGATGAGTTCTTGAAGCCCATCATTATCAATGCAGAAGGTCAAATTGGAGATAATGACACTATCTTCTGCTTCAATTTCCGTTCTGATCGTATGCGTGAGATGTCTCAGGCCCTTGGTATTGCACCTTGCCCCTTCGATTCTCCTGTTCCCAATAATATTGAGATCTACACCATGACCCAATACAAGGGAGATTTCCCCTTCAAGATTGCCTTCCCTGCCCAGTCTATGGACAATGTTCTTGCTGAATGGCTAGCTAAGAATGATATTCCTCAAATGCACATCGCTGAAACCGAAAAATATGCCCATGTCACTTTCTTCTTCAATGGTGGCAGTGAAACACAATTCCCTTTTGAAGAGCGTGGTTTAATTCCATCCCCAAAGGTGGCTACTTATGATTTACAACCTGAAATGAGTGCCCAAGGTGTAGCTGATAAAGTAGCTGAAGAAATTGCTTCTGGAAAGTACCCATTTGTGATGTGTAACTTTGCTCCTCCTGATATGGTTGGCCATACCGGTGTTTATGAAGCTGCATTAAAGGGTGTTGCTGCTACCGATACAGCCATTGGTACCATTCTTGATGCTTGTAAGAAGAACGACTACGCTCTCTTCATCACTTCTGATCACGGTAATGCTGAAAAGATGGTTGCCGATGACGGTAAGAGCCCTTTCACTGCCCACACATGTGCCAAGGTTCCTTTCGTGATGGCTACTGATAAAGCCAAGTTCACCTCAGATACTGAAAATGCAGCTCTTTGCGATGTTGCCCCTACTATCCTTGCCTACATGGGTCTTGACATCCCTAAGGAAATGACGGGAAAATCGTTATTGGCTTAATAGCCTCCTCTCTGTATAATTTAGCTTTTCATTCTGTTTTATTTATTTATTTTTTGTCATAATTCATGCTTGTATATAATAAGTAAACCCTTGCATTTTTCTAATCGGGTGTTTAGATTCAATAAAAGCCTTGCTATAGCAAAGTGGCTCTGTTTTTTTTAAAAAAAAAAAGATCGGTTTAAGGTCGCCAATAATGGGGAAGTTGAAAGTGATAAATTAAAACAAATCTTTGCTTTTTCAATCCATCACAGTTATCACCAAAATAAGTAGAGGAAACATTACCTCTATTAAGTAAATAATAAGAACCTTTTTTATTTTATTTTATTGAATCAATGTATACATTTTTTAACAGTGTTATTTTTAAAAAGGCGAGAGAAATAGGATGAACGGATTTATATGGGCTAATTTACACTAATTATAAGATATTGTTTATTAATAAATGACATGAAGTGTTTATAAACTTCTTTTACAAGTCAATTAAGTTTTGAAAGTACATAAATATATCTATAAAAAGTTAGATGGATAAAATAGAGTCGATTTAAATGGCTGGAACAACACGATCACAACCATAAGCACTTCTTCCAGCATTACAATCACTGTAGGTCTCACAACTAATTATAAAGAATTAATTAATTTCCACGTCATATATTCTATTAAGAAAAAAAGAAAAATTGGAAAAAAAAGACTTACCAGCGAATACAGAAATCGGCAGTGCTAGGTTCAACCAAGGAAACAAAGTAAGGGTAACCAGCACACATGGAGTTAGGAGGAGAACCAGCACCATGGTTATCATACTGACCTCCGTCATCCTTGGAACTCAAGCTATAAGCAGAGATCCCGAGGGAGCCACGGACCTGGACAAAACCGGCAGCGGTGTCTTGGGCAAAGGTAGCAGACTTGATGAAGCCACTGGGGAAAAGACCGGCACCAGGAGCATTGATATTGGGCTGGGTACAGAAAGTAACGGCATTCTTTTCAGAGTCAGCAATGGCATTAGTGTCGACTTTACCACCATTAGCCTTCATGTTACCAGGTGTAGGAGGCAAGAAGAGACAAAAGTCGTTAGCGCTGGAGACCTGAACAGTCTTACCAGAAATACCAGGAGTGACAGGAGTGGCGGTGGCAGTGGGGACAGAGTTGGTCTTTGTAACCTTGGTAGTGACAGTCTTTGAGTTTGTTACAGTGGTCTTGATAATAGAGGTGGTGGGCTTGATGTCGCAGATGTTACCATTAGGGTCGAGAACACACTGGTTGGTGAAAAGATTACAGCAGTAAACACCGGGACAGTCGTCATCGGAGGTACATTGGGCGGTGTCAGTCATTGTAAGAATAGTAGCAGTCTTTGTCTTTGTAGTGGTAGTCTTGGTAGAGGTGGGAGTGGACAATGGGACTACGCTAGTCTTGGTGGTGGGAGCACTATTTAATATGTCGAAAAAGTAATTAGTTTGTCGATCAACATCGAGGTATATTTAGAATATCTAAAGTTACCTCAAACAAAGAATTTGTCCAATGTATAAGTTGGTACAACTGGGGTTAACTGATTAAAAATAGATGTGTTAGACAATGTTGCATAGATTCTTTTAGAAGAAAAAAAAAAAGATATAAACTTACTTGCAGGATTCCACTTGAAGATGGAGTTGGTATAGACATCAAAGGCCTTGCTAATCTTACTACACTAAATTTGAGAGCCATTGAAGTTAGATTAAAAAAGAAATAAATAATTGAGAAATAAAACTTACAGTGTCACCACTCTTAACAACATACTGTGTTGGACATGTGACAGTGTAAATAACATTAGGTGTAGGAGTAACTACAGGTGTTGTCTTGGTGGTAGTTGTCTTGGTGGTAGTGGTCTTCTTGGTAGTGGTCGTTTTGGTGGTAGTTTTCTTGGTAGTAGTAGCTGCCTTGGGGGCGCTATTTGGTACAAATTTAATGAAAAATAAATTAGATAACTATCAAAATACTAGAAATTAGAATGTCGGCAGTTACCTCAAACAAAGGGTCTGGCCAATGCTTAAATTAGTGCATTGAGAATTAACTAATAATCGAGATTTTGATTAGACAATGATATATTATTTTTCAAATGCAAAAAAATGGCTTACCAGCAGGATTCCACTCCAAAATGTTACTGGTAGAGACACCTTTAGCCTTACCAATATTTGAACACTAAAAATGAAAGCCATTAGAATTGTATTTAAAAACAATGATAATTGAAAAGAAATAGTACTTACAGTATCACCACTCTTAACAGTGTAGTGCGTTGAACATGTAGTGGCAGGAGCAGCTGAAACAACAGATACGAGTGCAATGATAGCACCAGTTAAAGAGATTAATTTGACCATCTAGTAAAGGAAGAGTCAAGGGGAAAAAGAATTAATTGAAATGAACGGAATGGAATGAATGAATGGAAGAGAAAGAAGAGAAATACACTGATGAACAATTCAATAATGACTATATTTATATATTTTGTCCTTTTTTAGACCGACTGGCTGGCTAGAGCTCTCGAACAAATCATGTAGCATTTGTTCGCATTATTTTTAGGTCTGACACGAGGTTACAATGTTAAATTTGTACCTGATGGTTGTACAGCGGAGCTCCGATTTTGTTGCTCAAAACGTTCTGAGTGACCTGTAAAGGTAGTTAAGGATCTACCAAAGTTGGAGTTCCTTTACCTTGATGCATAAATTGAGTTTGACTCTTTTTATAAATATGCAGTTTATTTTTATTTTTGGGCAATTGAAAGGTTCAAAATAGAAAGAGTTCTTTTGACAAGCTTTTCATTGTGTTCTAGTCAATTATCGCCACCATATAAATTTTTAATTCCCAGTGTCGGGTTGATTTATTATTACCAATTAGATTATTCTTGACCTCTCTTTCGGGCATAAAATAGTGCTACACGAAGCTATTGAATTTTACCATTTAGACTGCCCAAACCATTGTCGGTTCTTGCACTACAATGATATGAAATTGAGACTCTTCTTTTTTTCTAGTGTAAATCGAATGACCCAATTCCGATTAAATGGTCTGAATATAACTCAATTGATTATTAAAATGTATAGATAAACTAGGCACTTTTTGTGTTGCATGA
>VCJC01002335.1:7139-24018 GCA_024140195.1 Backusella luteola | reverse complement strand
TCTCTCTCTCTCTCTCTCTCCCCCTCTCTCCTTAAAGCTTGTTTTCAACTATAAAAAAAATGGCCAGCGATAGAACAGAAATCAAAGTACATCCAGTCCCAGCTCGT
This sequence comes from Backusella luteola, assembly GCA_024140195.1. Taxonomy (NCBI): domain Eukaryota; kingdom Fungi; phylum Mucoromycota; class Mucoromycetes; order Mucorales; family Backusellaceae; genus Backusella; species Backusella luteola. The sequence goes on along the minus strand of VCJC01002335.1, from coordinate 23,911 downwards.
CTTTTGGATCCAGCACAATGCCCTACCCCTCATGTCACTTCTCTTGAACAGTACCGTGAAATGTGGAAACAAAGTGTCGAAAAACCGGATGAATTCTTTGGAAACGTAAGTTCCCCTTCTTTTTTTGAAAAGGGAAAGGAACGCTAAAAAAATTCTTTGTATAGCTTGCCCGTGAACTTTTAACATGGGATAGACCTTTTGAAACTGTAAAGAATGGTTGCTTCGAAGATGGAAATGTATCATGGTTCGCACAAGGAGAATTGAACGCCTGTTACAATGCAGTCGATCGCCATGCTCTTAAAAACCCAGACAAGATTGCCATCATCCATGAGGGTGATGAGCCTAGTGACGTTCGCCGAATTAGTTATGGTGAGCTTTTAAGAGATGTAAGTCGTATGAGTAATGTCCTCAAGGGACTCGGTGTTCGCAAGGGGGACAATGTCGCCATTTACATGCCCATGATTGCCGAGACCATGGTTGCCATATTGGCCTGTGCTCGTATCGGTGCCATCCACTCGGTCGTCTTTGCCGGTTTCTCTTCCGACTCACTTTTAGATCGTATTGCTGATTGTGGCGCACATGTTGTTATTACCTCGGATGAGGGTCGTCGTGGTAGTAAGAATATTCCTACCAAGCGTATTGTAGATGAGGCTCTTAGCAACGAGCAGGTCCATCAGATCGAACATGTCATTGTCTTTCAACGTACCGGAAGTGCCGTCCCTATGATGGATAACCGTGATCTTTGGTGGCATGAGGAGATGGATAAGGTTCGTCCTGTCTGTCCTCATGAACATATGAGTGCTGAGGATCCTTTGTTCTTGCTCTATACCTCTGGTTCTACTGGTGCACCCAAGGGTATTCTTCACACTACTGGTGGTTATCTCTTAGGTGCTGCTGCTACTTTAAAATACATCTTTGATGTTCATGATGATGATGTTTATGCTTGTATGGCTGATATTGGATGGGTTACCGGACACAGTTACTTGTGCTATGCCCCATTGACCCTTGGTGTAACCACAGTTTTGTTTGAATCTACCCCTACTTATCCTAGTCCCTCTCGCTTCTGGGAGCTTATTGAGAAGCACAAGGTAACTCAATTCTACACTGCACCTACCGCTATCAGAGCCCTCCAACGCTTGGGCGACCAATGGTTGGATAACATTGACCTCTCTAGCTTAAGAGTCATTGGTTCAGTCGGTGAACCTATTAACCCCGAGGCATGGAATTGGTATAATGAAAAGGTTGGTAAGGGACGTTGTGCTGTTGTTGACACCTACTGGCAGACCGAGACTGGCTCCATTATTGTCAGTCCATTACCTGGTGCCACTCCCACCAAGGCTGGTTCTGCCACTTTACCTTTCTTTGGTATCGATCCTGTCCTTTTGGATCCTACCACTGGTAAGGTCATTGAAGCTGCTGACCAAACTGGCGTGCTTGCCATCCGCAACCCTTGGCCATCCATGGCACGCTCTGTCTACAACAACCATAAACGCTTTTTAGAAACCTATACCAAGCCTTATCCTGGCTACTATTATACCGGCGATGGTGCTTCCATGGACAAGGATGGTTATATTTGGATTCGCGGACGTGTTGATGGTAATTTTTCAAAACAAGAAAGAGTGTGAATAAGGAAATCTTGAAAGTGACGTTTGCTTATGCATGTGTCTGATGCATTTTTATGTTTTTAGATGTTATCAACGTTTCTGGTCATCGTCTTTCAACTGCTGAAATTGAAGCCGCCTTGAATCTTCATGCCTCTGTTGCTGAAGCTGCAGTTGTAGCCGGACAGGACGAACTCACCGGACAGAATATTCATGCATTTTGTTTACTCAAGCCCAATCTTGAGGACTCGGAAGCATTAAGAAGAGAGCTTACCTTACAAGTGCGCAAGGTTATTGGTCCCTTTGCTGCACCCAAGCGCATTTATATTGTTACAGATCTTCCCAAGACACGCTCTGGCAAGATTGTACGTCGTATTCTTCGTAAGATTGTCAACCAAGAGGCCGATTCATTAGGTGACGTTTCTACTCTTGCTGATCCCGGTGTTATTCCAAACTTGGTTGAAAATGTTCAAAGCAAGCAGTAAAAAGAGGGGACGTTATTATTATTAATGAAATGCATTCAATATATATATCATATAAACAACTAAATAAAACAATAATACAATAGTTACAAAGCTCTCTCTTTTTTAAAAAAAAAATACATGGACCCTTTCTGGTAAGGTCGTTTGTTGGATCCTTGGCAAGACTGTCAAGGGTGAGCAAGAGGGTTTGGATGATAGTTGTAACTTGCTTATCTTTACCAACATTCCCACAAGTGTTTCCTTGGTTCACGATTGATAGTTATAACTATTTCTTTCACCTTTATTAGAGCGTGTCAGTAACAATAAAAGGCGTCTCTTGCAGCTACCTTGTGTTTTCATGTTCTTCATGTGACGATAATTAAGTCACCGCATTAAACTTTATTTATTATTCTTCTTCTGTTTCCACGGTTCCTTTTTAATATTACCCCCCTTTTTATTCTTCCACTTTTTTTTGAAACAGAGACAAACCCTTATGACGGTGACAGGAGTAAGTTATGATCTACGGTTTTGGGTTCCTGTTGGCGGAGAGGGGCACAACATACTAAAAGTATATTTTGTTTTCAAGTATAACGGTGGAGGTGCATACGAGGGCTATGACCTCGATAGTATGCTTGCACAGGAAATTGAAGATCTCAATAGAGACACGCCCGAGGATAGAAAAGTCAAGGAAGCAGTTATTGTAGCCAAGCCCGATCCCAACCAGATTGCTTATGAAGACGACGAAGGCCAACTAAGATATTTTTATGACGACGATGACGACTACGAGGAAGATCTTGCCATTCGTGATCCTGAATTGTTTAAAATAACAGAAAGTAACCGTAAAATAAATATCGAACACGAAGAGAAACCTGCAGTAGCAGCTGCTACCAGGCGTCCCCCTGAGCTGGTCTTTTCGGATCCCCCTGTTTTGGTATCCGAAGATGATTCCATTCAGGCATCATTCTATTATGGCTTATCAGAAGACAAGGAGACAAAGAAAACAAGAAGATACATGATGATGTGTGATTTTGGAGAAGAAAGCTTGTATGCACTCAAATGGGCCATTGGCACTTTGCTCCGTGACGGTGATGAGGTTTATATCGCTAGTATTGTGGATGAAGATGATGAAGTTGAAAAGATGGACAAGAAGGAAAAGAAAGAGCTTCACGAAGAGGTAAAAGCACTCCCTGTTATTCAGCTGATACAGTTAAGCTTACCCATTCTATAGCTTAGTAAGAATTCCAAGACAATGAAATCCAGAGTTCGATCTGTTCTTGGAGACATGTTGCTTTATAATATTAAAATCGTTGTGTACTCGCTAGCAGGAAAGATAAAGGAATCTCTTTTAGACTTGGTAAGTTTGCTTTTTGAAAAGAATGCATTGATATTGACATCAATTTAGATTGATAAAACACCCGACTTGACGATGGTTGTGTGTGGATCAAGAGATCGTGGTTCACTGAAAGGGTAAGTTTTTTAATAAAATATTTGTTTGATATAGATAACTTGCACCACTATATATATCATCATAATAACATTAATAATAGGATGATCATGGGAAGTGTTTCCACATTTTTAGTGCACAATTCCCCTGTTCCTGTGTCTGTTGTTAGACCGCAAAAGAAGGAAAAGAAGAGCAAGACAAAAAAGGCATCCGCACAGAAACTAAGCCAAAGCGTTCAAAGTGGGCATTTGAAGGTGGATGAGGCAGAAGGCGCCTCGTTGAGTATCAATAGTTATGATGGGACATTATAGTTTGTTTGTTTTTATTATTATTATTATTGTTATTATTGTTACGTTTTATAAATATTAAATATGAAAGTCAAAATCAAGAAAATATCATTGCAATGACAAGTAGACTAAACAACATCATGGCAAGTCGGGATAAATATGCACCTTGCAGCGCCAATTGAGTGCTTCCTGCCTCATTCTATGGCATCTAGTTAGTCTTTGCTTTTGTTTCATAATAATAATAATAGGCTTACCGATGACCATGAGAATATCCTAAAATTAGGCATTCTCAGCGAGTCCCGATTGAACGAGGTTTCAAATGGCGGGGAGAAGAACGATGTTGTGGCTGGTCTATTTGGATCATGCAAGGGAACTGGTCTTTGCCCTGCTGGGCGAGCAGGTATTGATGGATCCTTTCTAGAAAGGGCATACATTTACATACATACGCTCTCCTCACTTTTCATTATTCTATCTATCTCACCTCGGATCCGCTTCGTCTTTGCCACGCCCGTAAACAGGGATAACCTTATCGTTCCCACTGCCTGCTTTGCACACCGGACAAGTCGGATTGCGTGATTGTATATTCAACCATTGCGCTAAGCATGTCCAACTAGAAACAAACACCTTTAGATCGTGCGTGTGTATATTAACAAAGCAAGATCTATAATTACCAGAATAAATGGCCGCATAATGTTAACACGGGATGAACAGCTGTATCAAAACTATATTTGACGATCAGCGTGGGTAGACACAAGGAAGAGAATAAACAACTTACCAAATATTGCACTCGAAAAAACCACCATCGTTATATCTATCTTCATCCACACTGTCTGTGGAAGTAGTGGAGGCAGTGGTGGTAGTCACGGGAGCATGCTCCTTCTTCCGTTGCTTCAAGACAGCCTTTTGTGATAGACTAGTTTGATCAAAAGAGGTATTCAGAGTGGCTTGCTCTTGTATTAGAACGCCATTTCCTGCTTGGTTGCTCGTTTGGGAAGACTCTACCACTTGATCTGTTAATGTTGACTGCATCTGTGTGAGAAAACAAGAAAGAAAGTGTTCCCAATGCCAAAACAAGAGTTTTTAAAAGAGTCACAGCAATCGGAGTTTCCCAATTGACAACCACTCACAACACCACAAACCAAAAGTCTGTTATTTTGCATGAATCTTTTTCTTATGATAATAACATTTATTGCCTCTTTCATTTCGCAATAGCCGACTGTAATCAATCAAATCATTTCGTCATTAAACAAAAGCAATCGCTATAAAATCGCAACATTTTGTATTTACTATTATTACTTTATTATTTATTATTAAGATTTTAATAAATCTCTCATAAAAAAAGATGTGTTTAAAGGAAAGGAGTGTATGGGAGTTGGTTTTCTTCTGGTATTTATTTCTTTTGTTGTTGTTGTTAAAGACTAGTGAGATTCATATATTAAATTGCTATCAATCTAAAAAATACTGTTTTTTATATGCAAAAAAAATTATATTATTTATTAGTTTTTTTCGAATTGAAAGAAATGTAATGTATAAAACTATATTATTAATTAAGAAAAAAAAATAAGGCGAAAAATGATGAAAGCAAAAAGCAAATATCAGAAATCAAAGAAAGTAAATGTAAAAATATATAAATAAACAAAATGGAAAAAAGAGGTTTTTTTTCATACCATAACTTTTTTACTGTCTAACTTTTTAGAGGGGTAACTTGAATGAGGTAGCCCCACTGCTGGCGGCAGTGGTTGTGGTTGTGGTTGCCTCAGAGTTATCAGCGGTAGTAGTTGTAGCAGAAGACTGAGTGGAGCTATTTTCGGATAAAGCGGAAAGAGGAGAGGAGGAGTCACTATCAGATGAAGAAGATCCACCACCACCCAAGACACTTCTGAGGACACCGTTAATATCAGATGCAGGAGTATCAGCAGTGATGTTGCTAGGCAAGGTAAGAGACTTCAGGGAAGGAGGAAGCTGACCAAGACCGGTAAGATCAAGTCCATCAATGGAGATGGTGAAAGGAGCCTTATCTTGGTAGTAGTACATCTGAGATTCATAGCCATCACCAACAGTAACGGTGACATTCTGAGTGACATCAAGAACCTTGTTGCTATCAACCAACATACCAAGAAGCTGCAAGAGTTGTCCCTTAGTAAGATCAACTGGCCATGGATCTGTCTTGGCGGAACCACCAGCAGGGACAGAGATAGGAGTAGGAAGATCGTAGTTAATGGTACCAACAGTGAAGGGGCTAGCACCAGAGCTAGGTCTAAAGGTGACAGAGGCTTCAACCTTCTTGATAGCATACTGGGTTTGCAAAGGATTTCTAAGAGTGATAACAGACTTGGCCTTGTTTTCAAATATAAGACCAATAAGAGTACCTTGAACACCAATGGATTCAATCAAGTTGGCTTGGATACCAATCATGGTAGTATCAAGTCTAACACCAGATAAGCCACCCTTCAAGGGTTCAATCTCAGTGGACTGTTCGGTACCGGCAATAACCAAAGGAACCTTGGCAGCAGTCAAGTAGTCACTCAACATCAAAGGAATGACCTTACTATCAGTAACACCTTCACCCAAATGGATCTTACCAGCGAAGGACTTGGGACCAGGAGGAATGACAACATCAGTAGAGTAGACACGACCGGCAACAGTGTTCAATTCAGTGTTCATGACATCAAAGTTGATATCACCAACAGTGATAGTCAAGTTGGAAGGATTAGTGATTTGGTAGACAAGATCAAGGAGAATGTATTCGGGAGTACCACCAGTGACATTAAGAGACATGATTTCGACCTTACCACCAAAGTTGTTCAAACCTAAATAAAAATTAGAATAAAAAGTAATAACAATATATTATATATATATATACATACCAGCTAAAGTAGTATCAACGTTGAAGTTAATACCCGTCAAGTTAAGATCACCGATAGCAGTGGTGGCGATGGCATTGGTAGCACCTTCCAAACCAAAGGTAACGCTGTCCTTGAGAGTCAAAAGCTGGACAAAGCTGCCAAAGATATCCTTGTTAGCAACCTTGAATGGAACATCACTGAATTGAGTGTGGACAACACTGTCTTGACTAGTAGTAGCCTTTTCATCAGGAATTTCAAGAGAAGCAACGAGGTTGTTCTGGTAGGTAGCATCAACATTCATGTTGAGAGAGCTAACGCCAAGAGGGAAACCGAAAGGACTCTTAAGTTGAGCTTCAACATTGTTGGAGCCAGTAGGAGGATTCCATTCATCCTTGGTGAAATCAAGGTTCATGTCCTTCATGGTGATAGCAGGAATGAGTTCAGGAATAGTATCAGGTCCAGGCAAGACAACGTTTTGGATGCTAAGGGTCTTGAAACCAGCAGTCAACCAGCTGACTTGACCGTTAGGTCCAGAACCAGATTCACCATTGACAGTCAAGAGAGAGTCATTACCATGGAGGTAGTTTTCAAAGACAGTGGTGACAGCAGCAATACCTTCATCAGTGGTTTGAGGAATCATACGACCAGTCATGTTAACATTACCGCTACCCTTGGGAGGGAAGACGGCAGCACCAGCAGAGGCAAGAGGACCAATGAGGACATCTCCAAAGTAAGCTTCGAAACCAGCACCGGCAAGGTCGAAACCAATCTGACTGGGGTTCTTGATGACAGTTTGAGTAGTAAGAGTGATACCACCAGCAGGATCATTGGAAGGCAAATCAAAAGCAGTGATAGTAACGCAATCCTTGAAACCTTGAGCACCATCTAAAGTAACAGACTTGGACATGGTAATGTTGGTGAAAGTGAAACCGAGAGCATCAACGCTGACATCCTTGGTAGTGATATCCCACTTGAAGTTTTGATTGTTAATCATGTAACCAGCAAACTTGCCCATATCATCAGGGTTGGCAATGGTGAAAGTACCCTTAACATCGAATTGAGCACCAACATCGGCCTTGGAGGCAATGGTAGGCATAGAAACAGTACCAAGAGTAACACCATTCCAGGAGACAGTAAGAGGAGATGGGAATCCAATGTTAGCATCCATAGGACCAGCATTGGTGATGCTACCCTTCATCTCAACAGTGAATTGGGAATCAGTAGGTTCAGACAACATAATGGTTTCAAAAGCAAGGACGGCACCATCAACAATTTGCTGCACAATAGGTTGACCAACAATAGGAATCAAAATCAAGACACTGCTGTCAGTGGCAACAGCAACTTCCTTTTGAGAGAAGGACAAGTCATTTTGGTATTGACCAATAACGGTACCAGAGGTAAGAGAAAGATCAACCTTAAGAGCCTTCATGGCATCCATGGTGTACTGAGAAATGTTGAAACCTTGGAAGACGCTAGCATCAGCCTTGACATCTTGTTGACCGGCAATGTTGAAACCACCCAAACCAAGCAAGCTATCGAGAGCAGTGGTATCCATGTTACTCTTAACAGCAAGAGAACGAAGGAGCAAAGCAACAGAGGCGGGTTCAATGTTCATCTTCATGTCAAGAGGAGCAGATTCACCAGTGGCCTTACCACCAACAACGAAGGGGCTGCTGCTAATATCTTGGTCAATGTTACCAACGGGCATACCATCAAAGGTGACAGCAGAGACAACCTTGGTGATAGTCAAACCAGCACTGAAGGGATCAGCAATAGTAACCTTAACACCAACAATACCAGTCTGAGGAGTATCTTGGTTGACAGTCAAAGCAGAACCCTGAATCAAAGCAGTCTTCAAACCAGGAAGAGTAGAACCAAGATCAATAGCACCAAGAGCATTGACAAGAGAGGCAACAGCAGTAGAGTTCTCGAAACCACTAATGGTAACAGCATTATCACTACCCATAATGAAAGTACTCAAGAGGTTTTGTCCAACTTCGGAAGACTTGGGATCAAAAGTAGCAGTGGCCAAGACAGTGTTATCACCACGAGCCAAGGAGAGGTTCTTCAAGGTAATGAGACCAAGGTCAGTTCCGCTAGCACCCATCTTGAAGAAAGCATCACCAGTGTTGATGCTGAAATCAGAAGGATTGGACATAGTACAGTTGATGGAGAGCTGCAAGGCATCAGTAGAACCACCAGTAACATCAAGAGAGTTGATAACAGTGGCGGAGCTGTTCAAGAACTGCATACCGTGGAGAGAAGTAGGAACAAAGAACTGGATACCGCCCAACTTGATAGTACCAAGAGGAGTAACAGTGGTAGTAGAGGCGTTACCGGCAACCATGAAGGTATAGTTGTTGGAAGCAGTCAAAGCATAGGTATAGTCATTGAAGAAAGACTCTTGACCACCAATTCCAGCAATAGCATTGTTGCTCATGGCAAAACCTAAGGTACCAGCAGATTGGTCACTCTTAGCAGGAACATTAGGAACCTGGATGACAGCAAAGTTATCAGTCTGATCAGCAGAGGTCTGGTTGATACCGAGAGTGATGTTCTGGTTAACCTCAGTGATGTTGAGAGTGAAACCGAAAGGAATTTGGAAATCAGCATTGACAGAGGGAGCATTAAGAGTAGGGCTATAAGGATTGTTAGGATCAAACTTCAAATCAATGTAACCCATTTGGACACCCTTAATGATCTGCAAAGGTTGCTCGACACCCAAAGCGACATTCAACTGAACAGTCTTGAAACCATCAGAGAGCCAGCCAATAGGGTTAACACCATCAGGAGCACAAGAAAGACCAACAGCAGTAGTGTTGGAGAAGACACCAGAGACATAGTTAGAGAAGAGAGTACCAACCTTGTCAAGAGACTCGGTATCGTTGTGGGGAACAAGAGTACCCTTCAATAAGATGTTGTTATCACCTTCAACAAGGTTAACACCATCAGCCTTAACAGTACCAAGACTAACACCATCATAACCGATAGCGAGAGAAATAGTACCAAGCTGAACGCCAATAGGAGAAGGACTGGTAAGGACAGTACCGAGTTCAACCAAAATACCGCCATTAGGATCATCACCAGGAAGTTGGAAAGAGCTGATCTTTACATCAGGGAATCCATTCATACCTATATAAAATCAGAGATAGGGTTAATATTGGTTCGTTTAATTGTTTTGTTCAAGGTGACACGAACCATTTAAAGTGATTTCCTTGTTAAGGTCGACTGTTGCAGTTCTATATTTGTTTAGCAGAAAATCAGAAAGTTAGTCGGAGAAAGAAAAAAAAGGTACATTTTAATTTATGCGCTATACCTAGTAAGAGCAGTAATATCGAGTTTTCCTTTTAGTGTCCACTTGAACGATTCAACGGCCAACATTTCCTTTGCAAAAGCAGCGAAAAGAGCTTCATCCTTGATCAAGAATGGAGTAATAGCATTCAAATCACCCTTACCACCGCTAATAGTGGTATCGTTGAAAAGATAGATGTTACCAAGGATAGTATCGTTATAATAGACATCAATAGGGTTGTGGAATTTAATGTCAGCTGCGAAAGGACCAGTGTTGGAGAGGCCACTCTGCATGTTCATGTAGAAAGTTGAGTTCAAGTTGTCGTCACGTTTGCTGTAAACAGTGCTATCCAAATCAGCAGGTTTAGAGAAAGTGATTGAAGCGGCGTTGACGTTAATCTTGGACTGGTTCATGAGTGCTTGAGCGATCATTGGGAAAAATACAAAAACGGCCAAACAAACAACAACTACAGTGATGATAGAAGATAAGATCGAACAGATAATCCAATACTTTCTCTTTTTGTAGAATGGGCGTTTGACAGGTGCTGCTGGTTTTTCAGAGTACTCTTCCATCATTCCATCGTCAGTGACTTTGTTCTCAGGAGTATGATGGTAGTATTCGCCCTCAGTCGCAAAGACCTCATGTTGATGGTCATGCGAATGGGAGTGTTCAAAACTACCAGACATGTTTGGAGGTAGTAATTAATGAAAAGAAATTATGAAAGAACGGAGGGATTTCGATTATTAAAAGGATAGTAAGGGGAACTAACAAAAGAAATAATACGAAGCAGCACTTAAAAAAATGTGCTGTCTCTTAATTGTAGTAACCAGAGGGGAAATAGAGAAGAAAGAAAGATGATTTTTCTAGTACTTGTTTTGACACTCTTAATATATGTTTTTTTTTTAGTTACAGCGGGAAGATGAATGGTAACATAAGTAACGAATCGGTATGAAAAAAGATGATTGGATCACTGCATTATTCAGTGACTATATAGGAAATTGGCGAAGTACAATGATTTTCTATTCCTATATTCTGGGGAATACAAATGCAATTAAATTTATACTACATGTGAAATACCCACACCAAATTTAATCAAAGCAAAAAAAATTAGACATTAAACTATGAAGTGTGCACAACATCAAACTTAGAGCACAAATGTTATGCCAAAAAGTTCAAAATATAACTTTTAAAGCGCTTTAAAAGAGGTCCAAATCGATTTTATGATCTGACTTGAAAAAGTGGATAATAAAAATATACTGACGATACACCCAGTTTATTAGAGCAACTGTACTACGAATATATAATCTCAACATCAAAGCACTGTCCACAGTATAAAAAGAAATGAGTTAGTGTGTTATCGAATTGGATTTCTGATTTATTTTATTTTCTTGTACAAGTTTACACAGACTATAATAAAAATGGATGGATTTGTACAAATTATGTCAAAAATGAACATGTTATGCTTATTTCAAAAACCACAGTTTCTTCAGGATATAGCATCTGTTTAAAGTTAAAAAAAAAAGGGACAGAGGGGTACATAATCGATATTACTAGCATAATTTTTTCAGCTCAACTTATGTGTTTATGAGCCTCATCTCCCTTAGACTGACGTAGGATAAAGTTTAATTCGCTCTACAACAAAATTGTTACACCAGGTATCTATATATATCCCAAAATAAATAAACATATCTCCGAAATGATAGTTACAGCTGGAGAAATCGACTTAAGATTAATTGATACAATTAACATGTGTCTTTTTTACTATTGCTATGATCTAAAAACATACAATAATTTTTTATATTCCACTAAAGAAAAAGTTTGCGACAGAAATTGTGGGCTTTTCTGGAATTTTTTTACCCATTGTATGATTTTATTGGATATGACAAACAAAATAGAATAAAAAAATGTCAAATGTTAGATGCCATGCTTTTTATTTATTTATTGCTGATGTTCCCACAGACTATGATTTTCAGTTGACTAATATACAACATTGAATCAACAAGGAGCATAGATTGTAATCATATAATACCTGTAGATGATTTTCATATTGTTAGCTTTTCCAAAAAAGTAAAAGATTGCTGTTACGGTATTATATCTATCAACCACAAAAGTTTATTACAACCTATGGAAAAGAAAATAAAAACTGTTGTTTGTATTCATGAACCAGGCTTTAAAAGAAACAAGCGCATGTCTTAACCACACTATTGTTTATTACTTTTAACACTGCTAGCCGTTTTTCTCAATTTTACAACGCCGACAACAGAATAACCAAAAGAAATAAGATGGAGAGTGCCTGATTTCCAAAAATGAAAACTATCATTTTATTAAAAACAGCAGCGATTGCTACTCTTGCATGTCCCTACATATTAAAAATAATAAAAGGGACTTCCTGTTTTTAAATTAACTGAAGATCCTATTTTGTGGGAATGCATTACATTATTTTGCATAATTGTTGAAAACCAAAGGGTTTAATCGTTCTTCTTCTTTTGATCTCCCAATGTCAATTAGAAAATTCGCCACTATTTATAATAGAGAAAAAAAAAAGATAAAAACTCTATTAATGGCGCCAGGAATAAATTAATCTCTGTATACTAGTTGACCATGGGAAAAAAATATCAAAAAAAAAGACGCAATTGCATATAGTTGATGTGGATGTTGTTGATAATGAATGATGATTATAGTTTAGCACGATACTTTTGAATCATCGGCCTTCAAAAAGAAACACAGCTATGGAGATTACTGAATATTCCACTGCATTTTGACTCAGCATACGAATCAAGTGTTACAACAGTTTAATAACAGTAGCTTTAAAAGACGAAAGTGATCTACAGTCCTTTTTATAAAAATATAAAAGGATTGGCTAATGCGGCTGTCTGGCTTTATTTTTTTTTTCTTTTAGTAGTACTGGATGAATACATTTGAATTATCATCTGCAATCCAAAATAGAGTAATAAGGCGTTCTTTTCTACTTCTACGTTGACAACAAGTGGAATATGAAAGAGTACGTATACAAATTATATAATCCCATGTGGAATTCCTAGACATGAAATCAAGGTTTTCTTGATATGATCCCTGATTTAGATTTCTAGATTTTACTAAGATCTCAAATGACAATTATGGCCAATTATAAATCGAGACCTATTGGTGTATTTAACTCTATCGTGGCGTTTATTTATTTTTCCTTGACTGTAATACGCTTGTGTTAAATCATACGTCAGTACAAACATATCTTGAAAATCTACAGCTGAAACAGCCAAGTTGTACAGAAATATATTGTGTGATTGTAAATCAATCATTAGCTGGAGGCATAACGATTAATGTAACAATGCACAGAACCCAAAAAAAAACGTTTTTGTTATTTTTAATACTACATATCTGCTATTAACCATATTAAGAAATTTTAATGATTTAGTGTGTTTTTTTTGAAATCCATCAAGGAACAAAAATACATTTAAAAATCTTCAACGCCGATTGCTTAAATGAAGAAAACACATACAATCCCTCTAATTGTTTGTTTGTTTTATGCAGATTACTCCTATTGTCATTGCATTTTAAGACTATATTTCTTGACGTGTTTTACTGCATAGTGTTTTTTTTTCAAGTATCAAAATCTCATAAAGAATACTGTTAGAATAACGTCTGACTTGTTCGAATGTTTTTTTTTGTGCAATATAAAAACATGAGCACTGTCCATTTTCTCGTTTATTGATCTCGTTGAAAGAATTTGGTCCTTACTTTTTCTAGTACTTATTTAACCGTGTTTCTTTTGAATAATCACAGGGACTCCGACCGACTTTCCCGGCGAGTTTTTTATATATATAGGGAAGTACCTAGATTTGGTATTTTATTGATCTTGAAATATGGTTATTTAGACATAAAACCCAAATATAAAACATAGTAATTGATAATAGATTGATTTAACTTACAAAAAATAACATTTTAAAAATGGAATGCAATACGGAGGATCTCAGAAGATGTGTAGCTTGCTATGGATATTTCTTAATACTAGCCTAATATATCTTGGCTGATCATGACTTTGTGGTGCTACTGTGTTTCTCAAATTTGCAAATAGATCCTAATTTCTAATTGCAATTGACCTTGATAAAGTGACAAGTACCAGTATGAACCATGTTTTAATTTATGATAATATTAAAACACGGTCGCATAGCGTTTTATTTTGTAGCTTTAAAATAACTAATATTTTCGATACATTAATTTTAACTCCACCTTTGTATTTTTATTGGGGACATTTTTTTTGTAGCTTTTATTTACTATTTTGATACATTCATATAAACATATAAGATTCTGCTATTTATTATCTTCTTTATACCTCTCCTTGGTTTCTTGCCTACGATTTTCCAAGTCGTCGGAAAAGGTTCACAAAATGCTTCAATATTGATTATTTTAAAGCTTTAAATGGTAAGCCAGTTTATGATCGTACGGCTTTAGCTTTAATCTGTTAAAGTATCAAGTGGTGTTGTACACTGTAATATAGCACTAGTAGCACTCTTGGTTTTGATTCTTTTTAAAATTTTACTAAAAGCTGAATATTCTCAAAGTAGTTATAATGGATTTCTTGGTCATCGTCGTTGAAGGCTGTTTGTTCCTGACACATCCGGAAGTGTTTCCAGTCTTTTATCAGCGAACTAATAATTTTTAGTTTTCCGAATTCTCGGGATGGTCAAACCACTTACATTTTGGGAATAATACCAAGTGAATCCCGGTCTTGAGGATATGTAATATGAGTGATATATTGCTTTAGACCTGCGTTTTTTACTTCAACAAGAATGAAGTGGAAATGTAGCAATAGTATTGAAAGAAGCATTTTCTTTTTTTGAAAGTCTCAATAATTAAACCATGTTTCTTTTATATTACTTGTATCACTCATTTCACATTTTATAGTTCATAATCCATGCTTTTATCGTGTCGGGAAAAGGTAGATCACTACACGCACACGTACACGCACACGCACACACACACATACACATACACATACACATACACATACACATACACATACACATACACATACACATACACATACACGCACTGTTTAATATTAAATGCAATAGATTAATTTTAACCGAAGTCGAGACCACTTCCAGGATTGGTTTTTTTATGATGTATGTTTAAGACATATTTTTCATCCAATAATACCTGATTGTCACTTGACAAGATGAAGTTTCCTTTTTAAACTTGTCACTCGCCACGTTTTTTATTATTAATATTGGTTTCCCAAGAGTTATAAAAATTAATTTTCTCACAATTTCATTGAGTTACCATGTAATCCACACTTTTATAATTATCATCTATATTCACTATTAACACTGTATTGTATCAATCATAAATAGTAGATCGATAAGTGTAAGGAGTACGAAAATTGATTTTCATGATAACTGTGCATGTTTGTTATCGCTTCTAAAATGACAAGCTACTCCGCCAATAGGTTGTTAAAATCACTTAATGCAAACTTTAGTACAGTTGTAATTTTCCTTCACTACGACTTTAAATCGATATATTTCTATCTTTATAATACTTATATCAGTCAGTTATATATTGATGCATTTTACTTCGAGTTGATAATGATAGAATATGTATAGTCAACCTATATTGGTTCAAGAGAGCAAAAA
Organism: Backusella luteola; assembly: GCA_024140195.1. Taxonomy (NCBI): domain Eukaryota; kingdom Fungi; phylum Mucoromycota; class Mucoromycetes; order Mucorales; family Backusellaceae; genus Backusella; species Backusella luteola. The sequence goes on along the minus strand of VCJC01002335.1, from coordinate 8,350 downwards.
ATGCAGGCTGCTGTATTTAGTAATTTGTTTTCTTTTCTTTATTAGCATTACCATCCCATCAGTTCATGAAAATAGCAGTAATAGCTCAATTACTGGTTTATTCAAAAAAATAAGAAAAAATTATAAATTTATGAGAAAAGGGGGAAAACATTGTGAGAAATAAAATAACAATAATTGAGAAAAGTGCAGAGAATATTTGAGAAAAAAAATATAACAATGTTTGCATAAAAAAGCCATCAATGTACAAAGACAATCAATATTGTAAATTTAAAATAAACAAGCATGTTTTAAACACCATGCATCGAAAGCAAGTGCCAGTAGAATCAGCAAGAGTCCAGCGTAGAGATCAAAGTAGAAGAGCATTTACCAGAAGCACCAGAGTAGAGCCATTGTGAACGGGAATATATAGAAAAACAAAACTTAGCAACACATTAAATAACATTGATAAAAATATAAAAACTTACGACGTCAAATAGTCTATGGAGGAGGCACATCGTCTGAACCGCAAATGATTTAAAGAATAATGGCAAATTATTTTCCATACAATATATGTCATTTTTGGATGGGTACCAAGAGTGAAAGCATGTAGACTCTGTACCCTGTTTAATAAAAATATAAGCATATTTCACTCACATCATTAATTCGTTTACTTAGAAGTATACTAATGATCAATTATTGTGTCTTTTGGTTTCTTAGTTAAAATAACAAATTAAAAGAAGTATACCAGCTTTAAGATAAAAGTACTCTAAAAGGATTTTAAATCTAAATAATGAGTTATCCCAATTGCTGATATGTCTGAAAAAAATGAGAAATGCCACTTGAACCGAGTTACGGATATGATTTGAACATATGAAGCGCCTTTCGTTTGTTTATACCAGTCTGTATATGGAAAACCTTAAAAATAGATGCTTTTTCATTTTCTTTCAGATAAAGGGGTTTCCTTACTCTTTAAATGACGTACAATGAGTCAATTTTCCATTAAAGCCATTAATTATTTATCAATTACATACAATGAAGCCCACTTACTGAGCATGGTACTTGCGACTAGAACACACTTTAAAGTTGTATTTCTTTCTTTTGAAGGTATAAAGAAATACAACATGATAAAGAGCATTTTTTTTTCGTAAACATAAAAACATGAATTTCACAAACGTTTAACCACCTAAGCCCTCTAATCACCTAGTAGAGAAATAATAATGTAATTACAGAGA
>VCJC01002334.1:3094-15688 GCA_024140195.1 Backusella luteola | reverse complement strand
AAAAAAAAAAAAAAAAAAAAAAAACTGCATTTTCTTATGTTCACATGCTGTTTGGCTGCTTTTTTCTCCAGGTTTCGTCGTTAAGCCATGAAAAATGACAGAAAGGGGGCATCATTTTTTTTAAAATCCAAAAACCGACATCCTACTTTGACTTGTTCATTTAAAACAACAAAAGTCTGTTTTATTAAAAACTGATGAGACCTTGTGATACATTCTTCTTTGAAAAAAAAAGAAGCAAAACGCCATCTATCCTTTTCTATGAAGAGAATGGTTATAAACCCACGAGCCACTGTCAACAAATTGATTTCCAGCTCTAGTTTTAAGCAATAACTTAATAGCCTCGTTGTAAGAATCAAGACTATCATTATCTGATTCAAAAGTAAAAAGAGATGGCTTAAAGTCTCTGCTGGAACCCTGTTCCCGTTCTTTTCTAATTCTGCGCTGCCATTCCTCTATCTTTGATTTCTCAATGTTGGCTAGTTGATAGTTCTTTTCCTTGAGTGCCTCTGTCACTTTACCCCAAATGCGATGCGATTCATTTTCTTTCTGTTCCTTTACAGGCACAGTCCTTCTTTCAGCCATAGGTTCTGTATCTGCATCAAAGAGCAATTTTTTTGCAGAATCATTCACTGTGTAAAATGATTGGCCACTCCACTTTCCTGATAATGAAGCATATTGATCATTATCCATGGACAAAGCACCCTTGATGAGATTATAGTCACCACCAAACCATGGTTTTGGTATGAATTCTATAATAGCCTTCGTATTGTTATTACAAGAGATGGTGCAAGTGCCACTGAGTTCTAAATAGCATGCTCCAGTCAAGACACCTCGAATAAGAAGATCTGGATAATCAATCACATACTGCTCATCGTACTTTTTAAGATAAAGTACAGCGCGTCCAACTTGCTCTACTTTAATGGAAGTTCCCTTAAATTTAGATTTCTGGCCACCTAAATTTATTATTGCATTTAGTGTTTCCTTAATATGTATATTTATATGTTTTCTTACAATGCCCATTTAAGGAGATGCCATTTTCTTCATCCTCTAAATAAAATGCAGAAACAGGGGGATGGTGACTGACTATATTTTCAGATAGAAAACGTTCCAATTAGCATTTTATAGCTTTTGATGCAAAGGATATGAACAAAAAAGTATACCTTGTTCACAAATACACTTTATTTTACCAAGGTGGCAATAGAATTGTTCTCCAAGAATTGGGTTATAAGGTTTCTTCTCAGTCAAACCATTGGTGCATCGAGAAGCATAACTTCCCCACAATGTGGAAACAAACCATCGTGCCACGGCGATCATTCGTTCTACAAGATGTTGCATTTAGTAAAGATTGTAACCAAACCATATCATGTGGTTCTACCCTTCGGATCTTCGGATTTTGCTACCGATGCAAAACTTTTGTGCATAATATTATTAATATGATACTTGTAACGATCTTTTTATTTTTCTTTCATTACCAGCTAGGATGATCGCCCCAATAACAACTGGTTAAATCAAGATGAAGGTATAAAAGTGGATATGAGAAGATATATAATCAGCAAGAGCACTTGTTTTGATCATGTGCAGTTCTTTACCCGTATTCCAGTAATGATAACCCATTCAAAAAAAAGGCAGGGCATGTCAATGAGCTCAACTCCCCAGTGAAGCTAACTACTGTTTTTAAAAAGTCTCTGAACTGGCTACTGAATCCTGAATCACTGAATTTTATATTCAAAGTATCAACATCTCCAACAGTTGGTACGCTCTGACTGTGCTTGTTGGTAATTCGCCCAAAAAGTCCCATTATAAAAAAAAAACGTTAAAAAAAAGGATATCACTTTATCAACCTGATAGAGAGTAGTATATTTATACTCTTTTTTTTATTTTTTTTTTATTTCAAAATGACAATCATTATTGGAACACAGTTTTGTGCATGACATGAAATACAAAGCGCATGACAGTGTTGTCTTTACTTTTGTTTATGATCAGATGTGCACTGTTATGATACCACGAGCTAAGAGTACTTTGATCTTATTAAAACCTTCATCTCATCACATGAAGTTTGTTTTTGGGGTAAATGTACAAGTAAAATTACTTTTAAAATATGCTTTTTATTTTTATTTTTAATAATAATGATACAAAACAAAAAAAGAAGTGGAAACTAAATGGTAATCGTCTAAAATAAAAAAGATGATATCAATAGACATATTATGATATGGAGAGGAGAAATGTACATAAGTTTGATAATGCTATTCATCTAATCTTGTTATTAAAGTGCTTCCAAAAGAAGCTTAGATCCCGAATTGGTTTCTGCGGCCTTCTGGATCTCCTTTTTATGGGATTTGAGCAATTTCTTGACCTCCTTCTTGGTGGATGGTTCTTCGGCAAGTGCAAGAACAACATAACTGCCATAGTTTGTGGCAAAGTGAGCAATGTTTGGCTTGATTTGCTCTAATAATTTGGGGGCGAATTCCAAGGGCTCTACGGCCTTGTCGTTTTCGCTTTCTGCTGTATCGGCTTTGATCATGGCTTTGATGATACGGTTTGCAAAACGGTCTTCAATAATATGATTTTCCTTTTCGATATCTTCACTGGCCAAGTCCAAAATGGTATTGATAGGTGCAGTCTTGTCGCCCAAAGCATGAAGCATAATCTCTTGAACGACTTGCGAGGAGAGCTTCTCTCTCATGAGAATGGCTGCATCTTGGGTGACCAAGTTGATCAATTGAGGGGATGTAGCAGCTAAAATCTCCTGTGCTCTGATTTCAGGCTCCTTTTTACTGACTCTGATGCTATCACCCTCCTTCAGTAACTGGACTGTCTCAGGAGACAAGTATCTTGTGTTGCGGCCAGCCAAGATGTACAAGAAGAATCGACGTCCAAACTTGTTTGAGAACAGCTCCTTTGCGTGTTTTGTTAGTTCGCCGAGAACTGCCTTTGAGACCAAGACGGTGTCGTCGGTGACATCGAGCAAACGAAGCAAAGTGAGATAACCATATTCGTCTTGAGCAATCTTGACCATGTGAGGCTTGAAGCTCTTGATAATGACTTTACGGTCCTTTGGAGATGCAACGGATAAGCAGATCATTGTCGCCCAGGATCCCTCGCGGGTGTGACAGATTTCTGGGAGGGACTCCTTGAGATGGCCCATCATCTCGTCACGACCCTTATCATCTGCCAACACCAAATACTGATACAAGGCCTTGTGCACAATGCTGTTTGTAAGAGTTCCCTTGTCCAAACATCCGGAGAGTGTTTCCTGCATGTGTCGTAATACCGCTCCCTTCTTATCAGGGAAAGCCTCAAGAAGATCATCCAATGTCTTTGCACCACCATCGCGGTTGAATAAGGTCATCTCGGGACCATAAAACTCGGCCAGTAATTCATGTCTTTGGGCGGCATTGGCATATTGGGCGTAGAATGCTTCGATGACGTGTGACGCTTCTTTATGGCGAATCAATTTGCGGATGTGTGTTCTAAATTCTATAAGAATACTGTCTCTTTGTTTATGGCTATATTATTACATTACATTACATTATATTAATAAGGAATACAAGTGTATATATTTATATAATCCTTCTTGTTTTACATACCAGTATTCGATGGCCTTTACAACAATGAATTTACCATACATGGACTTTGATAATTCGACGTACTTTCCTTGGAGCTCCTCAGCAATCTGATTTCTCTGCTCTGCATTTCCCTTCTTGAGACAGGTTTGGATGACACGAGAAGCATCGTGCTTGAAAATAACCTAATGATGATGATAATTACCATAAATAACCCTTCTTGATGATTATATGATTTCCTTACTTCCTGAACTCTTCCACCAATGATGCCCATAATCTTGGCCATGTATGCCTTTTGTTCGTCGCGACTGATATCACCACGGCGAAGCTGTTCCCACACTTTTTTGGCGTTGCCAATCATTTCAAAGCTCTTATCATGAGACTTTCTTTCGAAGCGAGTGTTTCTTTGCTCTTTGCGAGATTCTAATATAAATGTTATTTTAGCGCACAGCCCTCTTAAAACAAATATATGGATTCTCGTACCAGTTTTTGACTTTTTATTGGCATTCTGTTCGAAATCGCCAGATCTTTTTTCACCAAGTTCAGACATTTTGTTTTTATGATCAAGTTTAAAGCAAAAGACTTTTTCTTTTTTTTAATTTTTTAATTTTGAGTTTTTGGAACTGATTTTAAAGATATGAAAGCACGTCACAATTAAGACGTCACAACTTATCTGAGCCACTGGCGATGGCACTTGGCTTGATTCAACATGTATTGAAAAAGTACATGTTTTAGTCAAAATTACCAAATTTTATTGTACACATAGAATAAAATAAAGTATTTTATTTATTTAATATCAACGTACTTGATATCAATATACCAATATCAAGGTACTTTAATATGTGTATTGAGTCATTTAAAAAAAAATTATGCATGAATTTTTAAACTCAAAATTGGCGCTTAATTGTATAAAGGAATTACAGCATTACATGCGGTTTCGGCGACATCAATATATCCCTGGATTTGCTCAGCGTAATCACTGGGACAGATATTCAATAGAGATTCTCCGAATACTTCAATTTGATCACAAAGCTGGTTAAGGACAGACTTAAATAGGGGAGTAACAAGACTAACCGTGTCAAAAACGGATTTTTTATCTCTGAGAGCATATATAACATTCTCAAGTTGAACAGAAAGAGGAGCAAGTCCAGAAGCAACTGCCTCTGCATCTTCATCGGACATTGTACCAGAAATAGCGCTACAGTCAGTGCTACAACTTTTAACTTTAGATATTAAAGTAGTGACTTGAGTTTGTACAGTAAGCGCACCAATATAGCCTTGAGAAGCCGTGTAAGAACTGATCTAAAGTTAGGGATGAATAATATCATAATTTTAGTAATGAAATAAATATAGTACGATACAACTTACGGAATTTGTTGCGACTGTGCATTGAGAGCTAGTCGCTGCCATATCAGTAATTAATTGCTGAGTTGGAGCGGTAACATCGCGTTTATGAAGCATTCTTGCATTTACTACTATCATTTTGTATAGGTTTTATGATTTTCATTCACACAGTTGATTTGTAATCACATTTTATTGCTCTATCAAATATCTTACCATGTAAAGCAAATATGAAATTGACAAAGATGACTGATAAACGCATATTGTTTGTAGATATGTATTTTCTGCAATAACAATAATAATAATAATACGAAAAGATGCTCGAATAATCAAGCTATTTATATCATCCTCTGACAAAATATTGAAAATTCTATGATCAATAGAATATACAAAAAAAAAAAACAGGTTTAAAAACGTAATTGTAGAAACATATCACCTGGTAGACTTGATGCTAACATTGTGGATTTAGGTTGAAATACCCATTGGTTCCTGTCAAACCTTGAACAGTGTTCTGTAACCCACGCTGAGCCTCTTTTCATATCCTATTACAAACACATGTTGTATAAAATTAAAGAGTTATATATAGTCATTTTCATTCGATATAGAACAGCACTTGTATGTCTTCATATTTATAGTCCTGGTAATACTTGTTTTGTTTATAAAAATATTTAATTATAGTAATTGGCCTTACAGACAATATTGGTGAATAAAGTGATAGTCTAGCATGATGTCGATAATTTAAAATTAAAAAAATCCATGAGAACTTTTAATAAATGAAATTTATAACGAGACGCCAGAAAGCTGGATAATGATCAAAATTCGGTTACATTTAAACTGGATGTTCATTAGAATAACTCAAATTTCCTTTTCCTGCTTATATTATATTACTTATCAAAAATGTGTATTTAACTTACAACACCTCTGGGAATATCTTTTGAATGGAAAATGGTAAGATAAAAACGGGCGCTGTTACATTTACTCTACTGTAACATTCTTGAAAAGGAAAATGGGCTTTTATTAACATATCTGTGACCATACTAGAGATCATAAAAGCGATTCTGCTAAATATATAAAGTATTACGGGTACAAAGCTCTCATTGATCCCCTTTACGATATCTGCTTGTGCTTTTACCATTTAAAACCATTGTTGAGATAGCTTAAAGCTAGAGATGGTCAGTCACCTCACATCAAGAATCATTTACATTTCTATTCCATTTGAAAGAGTATCTTTTTATTTTATAACAAACATTTTCTTTTATTCTAATTTTGAACAACTTTCACTGTTTATTCATTTTTGGGATTGTAATGATATCGTTTCTTTTTTTTGTAAAACTTTCCATTGTAAATAAATGTATACATTTATGTACTCTTTAGGAAAAAAAATGTGGGTATGTTAAATTAAATTAATATATATGCCAAAGTGGGGTTCTTTTTACAATGAATGAACTTGCGCATACATCGCTAGCGCTTTTATAATATGAGTTGGATCAAGTTCCGTAGCTTCACCTAGTTGTTCTAAAACATTTGCAAATTTTCCTACTTTTTGTAAATATAACGATGATGTTGCGTTCTAAAAAAAAAGAGAGATGGAGAGAATCATCATTAAAAAAAAAAGAGTCTTTTTTAAAATATCTACATATATCCATGTCTCACCTCTACACGTGTAACACAATTTTCCATCAAAATCAACAATTCTTCATCTGTTGCATTCTCTCGTATATGTCTGTCCAGCATGAGCCCTAAACCAGAGGGTGCAGCACTGACAGTTTCTGATCCAGTATTTCCTGCGAATGTATATCTGCTCTGAATTGAACTACCTGCCATATCCTGATACAAGACATTACCAGATGTCAATCGTTCCAATCGAATGGCGAGGTTGCTCATTGCACAAACAAGGTTAGGGTCAATTGTACGCACAGTCTTTTTTTGTACAACCATATCGTCTTGTATGACTTGAACGGGTCCTATGTCTGGTGATGGTATATTACTGGTGGCCTCAGAAGATGTCTTTGGTGATATAGAGGGAATAATAGCACTCTTTTCAACTTCGATACGAGCTAGCAGCTGCTTTGAATAGACTAGACAGAGATTTTCGGGTGTTTCCAAGCCCTTGAGACGTCTTTCACCCAACTCAACCACGTGAAATCCCAGTTTCTTGAGCTGTGTCAAGTCACGACTGACGGGAAAGGTACCAGTATTTGGATCTGACATTACCAAGTCATCTTCAGGCACAACTCCTTCCCCTTCCTCGTCAAACATACTGGGAAAATTACGCAGAGCTGCAATAACATCAGAAGATACACAGATTTGACCGCCATCTGCAACATTACAGATACGGCTTGCTTTGTTTACAACGGGACCAAAATAATCCATACGCTGTGTGATTGGATTACGTTCAGACACAGGTGTACCCCAGTGAATACCCATACGGACAGACAACCCCTTATAAATGACGACACCGTCCTTCTCGATTTCACGTCCTTCTTCTGTATCTAGAATACCAGTGGGCCAATCGGCTTCCAATAACTGTAGTTGGACGGTGAAACACCAGAGTAAAGCAGCGGTGATATTCTTGAAACACACCATGAATGCATCGCCTTCTGTTTTGACTTCATAACCACCTACACTGCGCAAGGTACGTCTCATGATGGCATCGTGAATCTTGATGGCTGACCGCATATTTTCAGGTTGGGTTTCCCAGAATTGAGTAGAGCTTTTGATATCTGTGAATACCAATGCAAGCTGACTGACGGGAGGTGCCACTTCTCTTTCTAAACGAGCAAGTGTCTATTCGAGTAAAGTAAAAATAAGTAACGTTTATAATAATAAAAATCACCGTCATCATCATCATGACTTACCGAGTCACTAGGCACTTCTTCTTTTCCTCTACGTTTACTTTTAACAACCAAGCCATCATCACCACCGACCTCTGGGCCTGCACGACCAGCACCCATATTGTTTCCTCTACCATGTCTAAAGCGTTTATCACGTTTATCAAACAAATCGCCAACGCCAATCACCATCACCATCAAATTATCAGTGGCGCCATAAGTAATTGCAAAATCCCTTAATTTCTGAGCTGCAGCCATCAAGTCATCCTTCTCTGTACGAGCAATATCAACGGCTGTTTGGTAGTTCATGCGATCCCAGAGCCCACGAGACGCCATAATAACAAATTCATCATTTTCAGCAAGATCAATAGTAGACACAAAAGGATTACAATTAACAACGGGTAGCAAATGAAAGTGTCCAAAACTACGCGATACATTTAGTTCGTTATTTAATAAACCAGAGTTGGAAACATGACCGCCAGCGGCACGAATACGAGACACTTCGCTTGGATTGAGGGGAATATGCTTTTGAGTAATTTCATAAGCTTGACCGTTGTTGCGTGATATCACTGCCAAAGCATCACCCACATTGGCAACATAAAGCTTGGTACCTGAAATATAACAGACTACGCCCGATGCACCTGCATCCTTATCAATGGCCTGACTTGCTCCAAGACTTTGCTCCAGACCTAAAAACACACGGCGAATGGCCGAAACAATGGTGTCATCACTCTTGATGGATGCCAGCTCCTTTGTAAATTGAGCAGTCAGTAAATCGTTCAGCTGTTTTGTCAGACGACAGCCAGACTTTGGATGCTTTGAACCATCAAAAAGTGCAAAAATACACTCATCTTCTTTGGCACGGAAACGAGGCATGACGAGATCCCAGGTGGAGAGATGGTCGCTGGGACCTAACCAATCTGCGACGCCATAAGACATGCTATTGACCTCGGAAGGTGAGGTGCGTACACGCCGATCATGGAACTCTTCGGGAATAGAAACACCAAGGATCGTGATATCCATCAAACCCAGCATGCGTAGTCGAGTAAGGGCACTGAAGTCGGAAAGATCCTTATCCTTTGGATTGTTGGGATCCGGCCATGTCTTTTGAATCTCCAATCGTTTGTTGCCCGAGAGGTTGAGGTATTTCAAACCCAAATTCCAGTTCCAGTTCCAATCGTATGGCCAATTGGCAATATTGTACTTGAGGACGTTATTACCCACATCCAAGACGAGTAGCTTTCTTAATTTACCAATTTCGGCCGGTAAAGTCTGAAGCTTATTACCATTTACTGCCAATACACGAAGATACTGCAGTTTCTCGATATCATCTGCGGGCAATGATGTCAGCTGATTTCCTGAAAGATAGAGTTCATACAAATGTTGATGACAAAGACCATTGGCAGGAACCTCATACAGATCGTTAAACGAAAGGTTGAGTGTCCGTAATTCTAAAAATAAGGAAAGAGGCGACCATACATCATCTGTCAGCAGGTTATCACCTAAAAAGAGCTGGCGCAAAGATAAGGACAATGGAGGTGGATGATTGCGCGGACTTGCAAAGAAGCTTGGTGGATTAAAATTAGGAGGTGGATGAGTAGGCATGGGTGCAGCATTGGCATTGACATTGACATTATTCACTAGAGTTGCCTCTGTGCTGGCGCTATCAGTTGAAAGCAGGGACGCAGTTTCACCATAATCCAACCGTTTAATAATGCCTTGGCCAGCATTCATGGATGGTAAGACGACACGTTCATTCTCTTTCATTGGATGGTGGTGATGATGATGATGATGGTTATGCTGTTGATGATGATGCAGATGATGGAGGTGGCGATGGTTGGTGTCTGACCCATTATCACTGTGAATAGCAGAGAATGGCTCAGGAAAGCAAACCAACAGATTAGAAGAGCAATTGAGTGTTTGAAGAGAAGCACATAGCCATATTTCTCGAGGCAGTGACTTTAGGTTGTTTTTCTGGGCATCCAGTATTTTCAACTCGGACAGCTTTCCAATTTCAGTTGGTAGTGATTCCAAATTATTCGACTGGATAGAAAGTCTATTCAAAGATAAAAGCACACCAATCGAAGTAGGGAGCGAATTAAGGGTGTTTGTATCCAAAACAAGACGCTCCAAACCAACCATGTGAGTAAAGAGATCCTCGGGTAGACTTGAGAGTTTACAGTTGGACAAGTTGAGCTCGCATAATGAATTGACACCTTGCGTATGAGATGACAAGTTGAATTGTGTCAAATGATTCTTGTACATTTTGAGTTGCTTTAAACTCTTGAGTTCAAAGTTAATGATACTTGTTGAATTATAATCGACCAATAATATCTCGAGTCGAGGCAAGTTGGAAATAACATCCAAATCTGTAATCAAGTTTTGGCGAATATCGAGTTCTTGAAGTTTAGTTAAATACATGAAAGAATCGGGCAAGGCACCAGCAATACGATTAGCAATAGCAAACAAACCAATCAAGTTTGTTAATTGACCAATCTCCTCAGGGAATATCTGTATTTTGTTGAAGCTGATATCAAGATAGGCAAGGCTGGTGATTTCGCAAATGACGAGAGGGAATTTAGTAAATGAATTGTTGGATATGAACAATGTAGTGAGATGCTGGAATGAGGCAAAAGAGTTGGGTAATGATTCGAGGCAATTGTTTACCGCACGTAAAGTACACAAGCGTTGAAGGCTTTCCAGTTTAGCGGACTCTAGATCAGTCAAGCGGTTGCCGGATATATTTAAATGCTCCAATGATTCAATGTAGCGCGTTGAAGCAGGTATTTGGGTGTATTCATTATTAGCAAGCCAAAGCTGCTTTAAATTGCCGCACATTTGAATAAAATCAACGGGGATTTCAATCATTAAATTCTTTGATATGTCGAGTGAAACGATCCGAGAAGCATGCTTGTAAAGATAAATGGGAATGGTGGAAAGTGATCGGGACTGAAGGTCAACGTGCTGACCAAACTCTTTTTCCTCTGGTATCGGTGCTGCTATGTTTGGTGTCATTTGGAAACGGACAAGATAACTGACATCATCAATCTTGTCCTGTTCGGTATAACCCATTTGCTCTTGTAATAACTTTTGGATATGCAACGGTTTTTCACTAAATCCCAATACACGTTCTTTTATATATAAATATAAATATAAATATTTTTTAGTATGCCGACCAACTCGTTTCTTTTCTTTTAAACAAGGTCACCGACTTACCGACATTATGTCTACGCATGATTAAATTGAACTTTGTTACATCTGATAAGAAGAATTTTGCAGCCATTTTCTTTAATATATCGAGTGTAGTGGAATTGACAGGGACATGCAATGTATTGTACGTTTGATCTACACGATAAATTTTTATATTTGCCTATAGTCAAGTTAGTCAACTCTAAATTGATGGCAGTTGATATTAAAACATACATTCATTTTTGGACCATCCCACTTGTCAGGTACATCAATATGATATTCCTCAAACTCGGTATTGTCATCTTCCATGACTGAATTTGCTGTTGAATATTCACTGTTTCCATATGCAGGCTGAACAGCCCAACTATCCGGTGCAGCCCATGATTCTGCATCGTAACCCTACAAAATGCATAGCAACCAATAAGATGAATGATAATAAATTGACAGCCAATCAACGACGCTTACACTATCAGCCATATACGAGATATTAGAGGAAGGGGCAGGTGACTTGTGATAATCAGGTACAAGAATTCCATCCATCCGCTCAAAATTCTGATCCACTACATCATAGTAATAATAATGTTAAAAAGGATAATATTTATAATCCACGTATAATAATACTTGCATCTTATCTGCGATTCCTACAAGCAATGAAATTAATTTATGCACATGAAATTACTAGTTTCTATATATGTATTTACCTTGCTTGTCTCTTTGGCCCGTTTACTACTGCTTGCCGCTGACCCCGCTGATTTCTTTCTCTCTTCTCTTTGCTGATAATATCTTTGAATATCAGATGCAGAGGCGTCTAAAAAGATGCGAGAATCGAGCTCGTTGGATCTTTTTCGAGGTGCTGGTATAGAATGACTCGATACAGATGCAGACTCTATTTTGCCATTTGGATCTAAATAAAAAGCATTTAATTGATTGTTTGGTTGATTCATTCATTCATTGATTTGGTTACTTTTCTTCTTTCCCAGTCGAAAGAAATGATGCCGCTTTTTGTCTTTTGGTGGTTGATCTAAAATAAAATAATAAAATAAATATATAAATTGCAATTATTCAACATCAGTCAACTCCGCCCAGGGCAGCCAAACCCAACAAAACGAAATGCTTGTGGCCCATTCCTTATGAAACCATACAAAGCGGTATAAATACAAACATTAAGCATGTATTTACACACACTCTGCTTCGAATATACGATGAATTACCTTCTGTTTTGTAGTTGTTGCGCTCAATCGATGCACTTCTGCGAAGTAACAAGGGTTCAGCTCCGATCTGTCTCCCACCTCTAGGATAAGGAACGGGAGCGGTGTTTATTTTAGGTAGTGTACCTCGTGCGGGGGGCTGACTAGCTGGAGCTGTTGGACGTACTGATGAGGGCACTGGGCTTGTGATTCTTGCAGATGTCGATGAGTGTGGTGTGGGTGCTGTCTTTAATTTACCAGCATGATGGCTTGCATCAAGAGATGGTCCATCAAACGAGCGTCTTCTTTGCATCAAGAAAACAAGTTGCTAATGCAAGAACGATTGTAAAAAAAATAAAGAATATTTGATCAGCTAAGCGAGGTGTGTGAGTATGACGCGACTTGACGTTTCGACTTCCAGGCCGTGAAGTGTAGTGTATATATTATACAAGCTGTGCCAGCTTTATATTAGAAGAGATAAAA
>VCJC01002328.1:11360-25124 GCA_024140195.1 Backusella luteola | reverse complement strand
AATAAAAAAAAAAAAAAAAATGAGGGCGTGATAGGGTAGTGATTATCAGCAAAGGGTGCATTGTTGACTGGTGTATTTATAAGTTAGAATTAGCAGGGATTGGGTTTTTTTAGTAATATGGGCACAGGTATTTTACCCGCATGCCGAATTAATAACTATAATAAAAGAAAAGAAAAGGGAATTTCGTAAAACTTTGAGGTGATTGGTATCCAATCTCTATTATTCAGCACACTTATATTGAGGCAATATAGAAAAAAAAAAGAAAAGCTTAAAGAGCTACATCCCAAAGTAGTGAAATGTTAAATACGTGTGATAGAATATATAAACACAATGAAAATTCGACTATTAATTTCTATCCTAGTAGTTTTTGTGGTGAATTACTAATACCAAAGAAAATGAAATAAAAAATAAAATAGAATAAAATAAAGTATATATTGCAAAAAGGTTATTTTATTTTATATGCACAAAAAGTGCTTCAACCCCTGGCGATCTAAATTAGTGACCCAGTCAATTTATACATGGACAACGCCAGCTATTCTCATTAATTCATCGCCTCTTCCCCCTTTTTAACTAACTTGTATTATGTATTAATTACCGAAACTAAAGTGTACTTATAATTGACGGAAGTTTAAAATACAATACTAACACGTTTAGGATCCAAGTGCCTGCGGTACAACTTTATTCTCACAGAAACAGACTGTTGTCAACTAATTAAAAAAAAAAACGAATAATTATCGTGGTGTTTTATTTTCAACGATAAGGTTTCACTTAGGAATTGCATATATAGAAGTAGTATAAAATTACCAAGCGGGACCCTTTCGATTTTCTTGATCTTTTTTAAAATTGCTGGAAAAAAAAACAATGTCTGTTTCATCGAATCGTAGCTTCTTTCAATTCTTTTAGAAAGGTTTAACATTATAATATTCAGTAACAACTTTTTTTTTCATGTGGGTTTATATCAGGTTTATGTTTCTCAAATAAAAATAGACCGTAGTACATGAGAAATTACTTCATCGTCTGTAAGATGATACCCTTATGAAAAAGACATACGTTATATATACTTACTGAACTAGATACTATTTTCTTGGATGAATTAATCAATATAACGCACTGGTCCTTTTTCTCCTTTTTTCTTATAAAAGTTTGTGTTATGCTAAGTGTTTCTGCCGATGAAACTAATCTGACTTTTATTTGACACGATGGCCCAAGTTCCCGGTTGTATGTTTAAACATGCAAAGAACGCTCGCACGATTGATTCACCTCCCACATTGGTCAGAAGAATAAATCTCAACGGTTATACAATAAAGCTATAGCCATATTTAGAAATGAAAAAAGGTACGATTTTAGAATGACATGACTAAGTGAATATAAGCATTTTATACCATCATGAAGTAATCGAATTGAGAGTGGAACAAATATAAAAGACAAAAAGGTGTTTGCTTTTGAAACCCAATTACTTGTCTCTAAAAATAGAGCTCTCATTTTTAGGCGTTCCTATTTAGACTGTGGACGCATTATAAAAATAGACTTGTTTGTGTGTCTATTTGCCACGAAACGGAGCCAATCAAACTTATGCTCAAATGTTGAAATGTGCAAGTTGGCATAAATTTTAACAATCAATATTACATTATCTGCTTTACTTACAAAGTAATAATTTATTCTATTACTTAATTGTTGCAAGTACTTACTATTATTAAAGACACATTGGTTCTCTGCTTCATAATAAATATTATGATTCACGCTTACCAACCCAATTGTAAGTGAAATAAAGCAACTACTTTTATGGTCTTTTTATCTTTGTATTTTTATCATTACTCGAATAATCTATTTTACCCTTAAAACTGTTGAATAAATATCAGGTAAATTTGAATAGTCAACAGCTCTTAGGGCATCTCTCACAGTCTCTCAAAAATACAAAATTTTTAATTTTAGAGAGCTGAAAGTACTCCCATGGTCTCTCAACCGTCTCTCAAAAATCAGAGACGCACTATAGAGTCAATTTCTTCCATTTTTTTTTGTTATCTTGCAGACTTTTTTTTATTTCTGTTAAACTATTATCTATTTTGAAATATCTAGAAGCCCATTTCCAACACCTTCCACCTCTACTGCAGACTATGCATATCAAATCCTACCCCAACAATAACAACAATTCTACTAGCACTGCTAGTAAAAACAAAGGATATCGTTAAATACACTACACTTTTCACTACAAATGAATTAGAAAGACATCGTTCAAAAAATAAAAGGTCCAACATGATCATGGTATTGTTCTTACCTTTTGTTAATGTTTTTAATAATGCAGTAGCATACGAAACAGGTTGTAATGTTTTCGATTAAGACCTTCACCAAAACGATGTGGGCTGATATAGCCATATCTAGATTTTTCACAGGTTAAAAACACATTTAAACAGTGTGCTTCATCTATTTAAACTTACATTGTTGACCATCGCTCTTTCTTTTGGTTTTACAAAGTGTAGTTATTCCCCTCTTTGTATTATTTGCTTTTAATTTTAACAGGTGCTTACTAAATGTTCAATGCAGCTCTATTTCTTGTGTGCTATGATCTTTACTACCTTATTTATCCAAGCTTACAAATATAGAAGTGTCTTGGTGCGGATTTCAAATAAAATAACAAAACCTTGCAGCAACAATAAAAACGAATCGAGCATTTAAAAATGAAATTTATACAAAAAAATAAATAAATAAAATGTATGTGTAAATGGTTTGGAAAGGGGGACTTTTCATCAAAGTAATCTAAGCATTACGAACAACATCGTCAATGCATTTAGCAAAATATTCTACATTCTTCGTGGATACACCAGCCATTGAAATTCGGCCATTGTCAGTCATGTAGATATGATATTTCTCTTTAAGAACCTTGACTTGCTGGTTATTTAAACCGGTGAATGAAAACATACCGATTTGGTCAGTGATGTGGTTCCATGTGCCTGGTGTCTTCAACTCTGTTAAGCGATTGAAAAGGGCCTTTCTCATGTCAATGATTCTATTTGACATATATTTCAAATTCTCCTTCCACTCGGCATATAAGATAGGATCATTCAAGACAATATCTACAATACGAGATCCATAAGCAGGGGGATTTGAGATTTCAGAACGTTGGAGCTTTTCAAATTGAGAGAAAGTACGCTTAGCGTTATCTTGACTGTGAGCAACAATGGTCAAGTTGCCAGCACGTTCACCTAAAATGAAAATGTTGTTCATTTAATTTGAATGCTGGGATTTATTTCCATAAATATTTTATCATCTTACCATAAAGACCAAAGTTTTTTGCAAATGATTGAGCAATAAACAACTCAAAGCCTTGCTCAACGAAATAACGAACAGCCCATGCATCATTATCCAAATCTCCTGAAGCGAAGCCTTGATAGGCACAGTCAAAGAAGGGGAAGTGACTCTTTTGGCGCATTACCTCGGCAATACCCTTCCATTGTTCACGAGTGGGATCAACACCAGTAGGATTGTGGGCGCAGGCATGAAGAATAAAGATGGAGCCCTCTTGTGCTTCACGCATTGTTTGCAACATACCTTCATAGTCCAGGCCACGGGATTTGGGATCCCAATAAGCATACTCCTTTACATTAAATCCAACAAGGCTAAATATACTACGGTGGTTGGCTATAATAATTGCAATAGGCGAGTTTAATTTTACCGATTTTTTTAGTTGGTAAATTAATCATTTGTAATAAAAACAATATTTACCCCAGGTTGGATTGGAGATGTAACAGTCTTTACTCTTTTTGTAAAATTGTGCAAGGAAAGCAGCACCAGTGTGATTGGCGCCTGTACCAGAGATGGTTTGTACAGCTGCAAATCGACCTTGCTGAATAGCGGGACTGTTCTCGCCCAAAATTAACTTTGCAGCAGCAAGAGTATAAGTGGGTTGACCAGCAATAGGTTGGTATTCATGATCAAGATCTTGGTTGTTGAATAAGATGGCATCGGCCTAATTGTCAGAATGAGTAGCCGAACTTGACCTCATTTACTCTCGAGGCGCGTCCTTCTCGTCCCTTTTCCTCTTACCTTCTTAACAACTGGCAAAACATAGGGCTTGAGTTCATCGGTACGGAAAGCACCTACACCAACGTTAATCTTATTAGGATTGGTATCGATTTTATGTTGAGCTGTAAGGTTGAAAATAGCATCTGGGGGAGCCTGTGGAACATCCTGAAAGACGGAAGCAGAAACTTTTTTTCTTCATTTTTAATAACAAAAATCATCAAATTGAACCATTTATTAATAAAACTTACCAGGATTATTCAAATGGTTATTGATTTGATTTAAACGCTTAGATGGCTGAGTCATTGTGTATGGAGGTTTGAACTTGATGTTTTATAATTTAATAATTTAAGTCTATAGTAAAAGTATTGTTAAAAAGAAAAAGAGCAAAAGTAAGAGAATCGTTATCATTTAAATACATTATATAATAATTACCACGGAGCACAATCCATCTTTCCTTTTTCGGTTTATTACAAGATTAGTCAAGTTACCAAATTACGGGTAATTTCACAGTGATAACAATCATTTATATCGATCATTTTGGTACTGAACTATTTTACTGGGCTAATGTTGTCTCTAGTGTAAGATGCGTGGCAGTAATATTCTTTATTGGCGTAAAATATATACTATAATCGTCAAGTTACAAAGTAAGAGGTATAAAGCACATGCAATTTTGGTATATTTGTTAATATTCTTTCATACTTAACGATGCCCTTATCACATGAAAGAACGGGTGAAAACGATAAATCTAAAGTTTTTTAAAAAGTTAAATTGAGAAGCATGCGTTATATTCTAATAGTTTATAATTATAAACCAAGCATGAGGATTATTTTCAGAGATATATAAAGCTTAAGATGAAATAAGCTACTCACAATAGCAATTTTTTAGAAAGAGGAAATGGCGGGAAATACTTTATTTGCAATGGTAGAAGATAAGCCATGTGAAAGCAGCTGTATTTCTCGCCTACCATTATTTTCCTCGTGGGAATTTCTGTCCCACAAAATTTGTACCTTATTTGGATTGAATGACTAAAAATAAGGTAATTCGTATTACTCAAATCGATTTTGTGAGAAGTATTTGAAGTAAAAGGGTTCAACGCTTAACAATTGATCATCGGGCAAACAAAAACCCCCCCTTCCACTCTTTATAGCCCATGCTGCTGTACCTGGTAGAACAGAATATCCTCTCTCTCTCTTTCTATCTCTCTCCTCTTTAAAATCTGGATTTCTTTACCCTTTTACAGCGTACAACAATATTAATATAGAAACTGGGAAAGATGAGGCTATTCTGCTTTAGAATTTTTTTTTAATCTCGTTTCATATCTCGCTCATTTTGTTGACTTTTTCACTTTCTTTCTGACTTTTAAATCGTACAGCCGAGGTTCAAGGACGCATTGACCAGGAGAAACCGTAGGCTAATGCGAACATTTCTAGTTCCTAATTCAATCTCATATTCTTTTTCTAGGAACCTTGGGTTTCTTGCTGAAAGTAACTGATAATAAAAGAATAATAAAGAAGGAAAAATAGAACTATTGTTTAATTAGTCAAACCCCATCATATTTCACGCCCCTGTGATGATAGTAAAAAATAGATGCTTCGACCATATGTTGCTATACATTTAAATATATATAATAACAGGTTTTACAACGAAATTAGGGGTTAGCTTGAGGATGATCTAAAACGAGATATGTGATTTAATTGATAACTTTCTATTAGACGCTATATCCTTATGATTAAAGTTCAGGTTATCTTGTTTTTTTTTTCCAAGAAAAAAGATAACTCAAGTTCTGTAAAAGGCAAGAGCTTAATTTTTATATTAAAAAATGAATCACAATAAGGTGGAAAACTAATGCAAAACTTAGTCATCTTTCTTTGATCTTACAGGCAGAAAAAATAGTAATCAAGTAATTTCATTTCTGTTCAATTCATTGTTTCCCCTATCATACAAAGGTACTTTAATCTATTCAACATTATGCTGTTTGATGATGATAGGAGAGGTGAAGACGCTGAAATTAAAAAACATTTAATACCAAAAGTAAGTTATCTTGAAATAAGTAAAGTGAATCAATGATAATAGGAATTAAAAACGGTTGGAATTAAGGAGTAATCATGTTAAGTTTGCTTATGCTCCATTCTTAAAAATTGTATGGATTTAGAAGTGTACCTTTCATTAGCTGAAAATCAAAACTTCTTCCGATTCTTTTACCACTTCGGTTAGGTTTTACTTATTAAAAAATGATTCCTATTATAGGTAAGCATAGAATCCTTAAGAAATATAGAATATATACTGTTTTAAAAGGGATATTGATAGTCTCTAAAGTTTCTAAAGTTTTTTTTTTCATTTACTTATTGGTTTTCAATGAATCTTTAGAGTTTCTCAGCTTTAAGTAGTATAAAAGAGTATACATTACGATATATTACCAGACGTGTTGGTTGTTTGGTTGGTTGAACTTATATTAAATTAACCAACCAAAAACAATGCAGTCTGCTATTACATCTGCCATGAATGGCGAAATTTACTTAAGCTTAAATTTCAGAATGATATTGACGGCTTTTAAATAGTTGAGTAATATTAAAAGAATCATATCAATGTTTCTCATATCTGATATTTGTGCACATTGAGTGCATATTATTTTCAGAAGTCACTGCTGTCAAATTTAAATGGTTTAGATCGCTTCCGTGGAAAAAAGGAGATTAGACATATATCATGGGATTAAAATTGAAAATTCTACAATTAAGTAGTAAAGTTTTTTTTATTAACTTAATACAAAGGGCACCAATATACTAAAGGTATCTAAGCTTTTTTAATAGACATAAATTTTTAAGAACATGAGTATAATTTGCATTTAAAAAGCATCACCGAAAGTTGACGCGTCAAAACTAGAATAAGCCAAGCAAAATTGCTATTTGTAATATTTTTTACAGGCTTAGATTCATCTTTAATTGGTGAATTCCATGGAGAGCATATATCATGTAATACGTGATCGAATATAAAACATTTTTTCTTTATCAGATTTTTTAATAGCACTACGATGTTGCAGACCTGAGAATTTTACAAGTTTCCCCCAACAATTTTGAATGATATTACATAAGTCTGGAAAGTAAAGAGACGAAACATTCATTGAGATAAAATAACACTGCAAGTAAGATAACCGTGGATCCAACTCTAAGTGAAGAGATCAATTCTGAATTGAGGCTTTTTTAAATTTAGTGATGCATTTTTTTTTATATTCAGATTCTTTATTGAATAGAATAACATACTTCTTTTAAAAGAAGTCTAGATGAACATTCGGGAAGTTTTACTCTTATCTCACTAGAAAA
Source organism: Backusella luteola (assembly GCA_024140195.1). NCBI lineage: Eukaryota > Fungi > Mucoromycota > Mucoromycetes > Mucorales > Backusellaceae > Backusella > Backusella luteola. The sequence goes on along the minus strand of VCJC01002328.1, from coordinate 17,787 downwards.
AATATTATAATTAGGAGAAAAAGGTCCTGTTGAGATACCCGTATACGATATAAAACATAGAGCTTACTACTTTGTAGCATTTTAAAATACAGTATACTATAAATATACACCACCCGAAAGACGTATTAGTATATATCGTAGCATATCCATCGTAATAAAACATAATTTTTGTTGCAGCGTGTTAAATAACAGAAAAAATGACATTATCCGAACACTTACCATTAACCGGTGTGTGTTATCTGAATACAAAGAAGCTAAAGATTGATAAAATTAACGTTGTGCCTTACATTATAGATACAATTATGCAAACATTGATTTAAATAGATTATCTATGACCATCATACCACGCATATATAAACTTAGAATATACCGTGGAATTGATTAATGATATGCTATGGCCACTATGTGTCAGATAAAGTGCATTGTCATTCTAATTCGGACTTTTAGAAATGTTTTATTTATTGGAACAGAAATTTAACCAGGCACATGCACTGAAAAGAAAGAAAGAAGAGCGCAGGATTAATAACTTTGAAATCATTGGCTGATGATGTCGTTCATGGACATAATGAGGGGTATTTCATCGGTAACACTATTTTGTTCAAATGGAGCTTCAAATACGTTATTGTAGGAAGTGGTTTGAGCGCATCGCAGCTTTCATGTACAGCAAACTGGTTTTCCAATTAGCCTATCAAAATCGTCTTCCTAAATTTACCAGCAACCTGAACACTTGTTTAAAAAAAATATGTAGACTTGGGAAAATCATGCAACCTTAATTTACACATGTTGTTATAAACATAGAAATATTGTGCCAATCAGCTTTTATGTTTTAATACTCTCTTAGTATTTTCGCCATGTCCCTTGAAAGGCGTTTCAAAGATATATGATAGGAGAATTAAATATGAACATCAAACTTAGTACTATAGACTTCAGTCACTTGTTAAGAATTATAGGTGCAAGTTAAACTCAAGTGCTGTGGCTTTATCACCTATACATAATTTATGAAATAAAGGAAGTTCATCTGCTGTAAATTATCACTAATCTCCAACTCTATCTTATTACTTTTGCCGGAAAAAAAATTTTTTTTTTGTTTATACCACGTATTTTCGAACTGTAGAATTCTTTAAATGATTACATTCATACCTTGTAGTGAATATAGTATTAGTAATGTTCGAGAAAAAAAAAGAAATGATTTAACAGGCTCTTTTTCTATATAAGATCAGGTACATAAACTCAATTTCTTAATGTGATAATTTAACGATATATCTGTATTAATGTAATAATATTTCTCATTTTAATGTAATAATTTAACGGGTTGTATGAAGTCCATGTGCAAATACTTTTCTAGTGTATGTTAGGCCCTACATAATTCATTTTATACAGCTAAGCATTTGCTAAAGAAGTAGATTGACAGCCATCGGTAATCAACATACAGCTTGTTTTTTTTTAGTCGAAGCTTTCTCCTGGCATTAAATTTGAACGTTCAAGTGCGCCTACCGAACTTAGATCACAGCAAGTGTTTTACGAATATCTTGTGTCAGAAAAGTATATTAAGCAAGTCACAATTGTTTGTTTGTTTCCCTATCTTGGAAAGTATTTTCTTTTAACTTGATTTGTGAAAACATCACTTGGAAAACATTATTTGGAAAAGAATATATACCAAAAGTATTGATTTGGAAAGTTTTACGCATACATTAAACACGAATCAAACATAAAAGAATATTTTACAATGCTATACTCCATGTAGATTGTATAAAAACATTTCAGTGATAGCTAGAGTAGATGCAAAAGAAATTAAAAAAAGACATAGACACATATTTATATCTCGGTATGTGGTCTATGATTAGTACAATATGACTAGCTGCTTATGTAAATATTACTTAGCCTAGCTGCGTACTATTACATTTGCATGATTAAGTTATACAATATAAGAATAGCTAAGTATTGATGAAATAGAAAACATTTTGTGTTACGGATCAGTGGGTTTCAAAAAAAAAATGAAAAATAAATTCTTTTTTTCCAAGAAGAAGTACAAAAGATACAATTCATATTCCTTTTCTGTTTGATTGATGTTTGCTTAGATATATGTTATATATAGATTTTCTAGATACAGTATATATATCTTTATTTGTAGATATTATGGACTTAACAGACGGCTCAGAGAAGCACTGTGTATTTCTATCTATTATCAAATATACAAAAAAAAAAGATTTGAGTATATTTCATAGCTATGGTTTTTCCAGAAGCATCTTTAGCCGTGGTTAAGTATTTAATTCAATTCAAGACCACTTGTTTCATACTATTGAACAATTTTGTTAAAGAATTCAATTGTTTGAAATTGACTGAATTTATTATTTCCAAAAATAACAAAGAAAAAAATTTGAAACCTCAACTCTTGCACAGATCCTTGGAATAACAAACCAAAATGTTCCACCACAAATATTGACGCTAATTGGACAAGAATATCTTTGGTATAGCCACCTTTTATGGTATCAGTTATTTCAAACTCATAGTCCATCTCTGTTTTTGTCTCAGAATATCTTACGAGAGCGCATAGGCCATCTCTAGTATGATTTCTCCCGCAAGTTTAAGTTACCATTTTTAATCTGAAATCAGAATTATACTCCGTCATTTTTTTTTCAAAAAAAAAGAAACGTATTTAAAGCAGCTATCTCTCCTTTGTTCTAAATATAAATCCAGTCAAATAACTAACGACATATACTGATAGCATTACAATTACGAGACTACACATCCATAATATATCATCATTTATATTCAAAAAATGTATCCACGAAACCACTATATTCACAATAGCATCGATAAATATTCTGTATCACATTTTAACATAATGAATGGACTAACTCCAAGTTCTATTATTCCAGTATACGAACAAAGCATGTCACCTAGATCTCCATCATCCACAGTGTCAGCTTCCTCTTCCCCTTTACCAATTACAGACCAGTATAATTTACAACAAAACCATCCAGATCACCATTATACCAGTGAATTACCCGCACGATTTTCAAAATCCTTAGTAAGTGGTGCTGTAAGTCCAAAAAAGCAAGTTTGTAACTTAAATTTGGCCCTGACTAAAATCGCGTGAATAGGTTGCACCTACAAATGAACAATGCACGTCTTTCTCCAATTATATGAGCCATGGATCAAAATATGAACCTAATACAAACCAATGCCAATTCATTGTGAGACCTGAAGCAAAGATGCTATTTAATAAGTACGTAAGAAAATATATAAAACAATTGATAAATATAATAACCCTAATTATTATTATAATTATTATATAATTTAAGTCAAATCACACCGTTAAAAATCCATGTAGAAGGTGTTCCAGAAACTGGTGCCAAGTCACGCGTGGAAACACAAAGCAAACTTTGCCTAAAATTATTATCTGAAAATGACCTAAAGGTATCCAACTGGTCTTATCTTCGTATTAATGAATCAATGCTAGCAAGGCCAAAGCTCAGAAAAAGTCAGCAGCAGAAACTTCTTGATGGCAGTGCAGCTGCTATGGTTTCCGATGAATCTAAAGTCCTTGATTTGGAGGCTACTGTTATTTGTGAAAGTGATGAGACTAAAAGAATCAAGATGTGCCAGGGTTGTGTTCGCCGTGAGGTAAGAACTAATAAACGTTGTTAGAAATTCAGTTATAAAAACTTATGTATGTTTATTTTTAGCGTAAGCGCGCTGAAAGAAAAAAAGATGTTAAGCCTTCTAGTCACGATCTGTCAATGAATCCTCGTTCCAATGCTATTGACGAAGCTTTTGAACGGGATCGAAAAAGAATCCTTCTTTTCAATTGCGAGCCTCTCGTTAGTTTTAGTACCGGTGATGCTATTCTACCTACTCGTATTACGTGCTACTGCCGCCATCATAACGAAAGAGTTGGTTTTCGGTAAGATCCTCTAGCAGAATCCTCATAAAATTACTCTTCTAAGTCTTTTTTTTCTAATATAACTAGAATTCGTTTCACTATGAGAAATCATCTAGGTATGGTTGTTGCTACTGGTGACTCCCCTCCTATCATGATTACTGATGATCACAAAAGCTCCAAGACTCGTGTACCAAATCGCAAGCATCGCAGAGGTGAATATGAAATTGAAACAGAAGATAACGCATTGTCCACTCTTGCCTCATCCAGACCAGGCTCATGCTGTGGAAGTACCCCTGATGAATATACCCCAATTGAAACACCTTTTTCAAGTCATTGTGATACTGGATTAGAGTACTTCTCTCGTAAGCGCACTCCTTCTGGTAATAGCTACTCTTCTTCTGTTCGTCATCACTTCAATTCTCCTCTTTTAACACCAAGTGAAGATGACGTTATTTCTACCAGCACCCAGCTACACAATTCTAGTGGTTCATGGAATGATGCTGTTAATCCATATCGAAATGTTCAATATCCGATGTTGGAGATTTCCACCATGCGTCAAAACCGCATGGCTACTACGGATTTTCCTTATCTAATGGTTGCACACAATGATAAGTCAGATGTACCATCGCCTCCTATTCGCCGCCGCCATACTGACACTGCACCTTCTTCTTTAACTGCTAATCAGTTACAACAGCAAACAGTTTCTCCTCAATATCAACAATTATCAGAAATATCTCCTGTTACTTCACCGCAACCCAGATCTCAAATGACAGTATTTCTTGAACGAATTGTCCCTTCTCAAGGTCCTATACATGGCGGAATTGAGGTTACCATTGTCGGAAATGGGTTTCATCAAGGGTTAACACTGATGTTTGGTAATCGACCTGCTACTACCATTTGTTGGAGTACAGGTTCTATGGTGTGCGTCCTCCCTCCATCTGAAAATACCGGCCCTGTTGTTGTTTCATTCAAAGAGCACCTCATGTCTAATAATGAAGTTCCATTATTTAACTATTATAACAGTGGAAATAAGGAGCTTTTAGAATTATCACTTCAAGCGGTTAGTCTTAATAATTCCGGACACTTTGAAGAGGCCAAGAACACTGCCATTTGTCTACTTCAAGATTCACATAACCAAAATAACATCTCTCTTCAACAGCACCGAGGTGTAAACCATGAAAAGAGTGATTCCCATGTATCTAATGGTGTTGAGTCTGAGGTTATACAAATGTTTTCCCAAATTGAAGATATTACTGCACTTGAATTGACAAACACTGGTGGACAAAACATTCTTCATCTGTCCGCTCATTTGGGTTACTATTCCTTGGTCTCATATATTCTCGCTCGTCATCCTGGTTTGGTGAACATTCAAGACTGTAATGGACTATCACCGCTACACTTTGGATGCTTGTCAAAGGCTACTCACGTTATACAAGTTCTTTTGAATAGCGGAGCTACTATTTCCCTCCAGTCCAACTTTGGCACCCCCGATCAGTGCAGGATGGAAAACGATTTCTTTAACCCAGTCTTTTCATCGATTACTGAAACACTCCATGGTACTAGCAGCTCATTATTGTGGCTTCCTCGCCATTTTAGTAAGTATCTTTCATCATTAAGTCTAAAAATAACGTAAAACACAAGACTAACCTTTTTTTTAATAGTTAATTCTGCTACACATTATCAACAACGTAAACATTTGACTCCTATATCTGATATTGATATTTATTCTGAAAACCCTTTTTTGGTTCACGATCAAAACATTCCATTGTTATATTCCATGTAAAAAAAAATACTCTCACACATAAGCAGTTTGCTCCCCAGAACTCGATCTTTTTTTTTAGAATATTATCGCTCATAAACCACTCATAATGTACTCCTCTCCTCTTATTTATTAAAACTATTCTCTGAAACTTTGAATTATGTTGTAACTATTTTATATATTTATAAGCAAATAAAGTCATCCTAATAATAATTAATACTATAGCAATTATTCCCTTCAAATAAAAAAAGCAACAAAACATTCTGTGACAACATCCATTGTGCGGATTACAAATTTTAAAATTCAAAGTTGTAATAGAAGGCGTGAAAGCTTCTGTTTTTAATTCCACTAATATTATGATTTATGATTTGGAACTAATTGGGTGCAATTCTATTGTAAAGCGAAAAAAGTTCACATTTATATATATACGTATTGTAGTGATGATATTATTTTTCTTTTAAAATAGGACATCCTAAACCGTATATTTTGTAGATCATAAGTAATTTTTTTAAGTTTTCCCAGTTAAGGCTGACTTATTAAAAAAAACAAAAGTACAAAACTTGAGATATAAATGTTTTGCAGAATTCTGTCCTGCTTCTAAAAATAGCCACATCGAGCGAAATTATTAGTTGATAATGAAGGGATTGGAACATCTCCACATTTATGAATAATTTTTTTGATATTAGTATTGATTTGTAATAGAGGATTTGTTCTTAAGAAAAAAAAATGCCAATTCGAGAATTGGGTGTGTTGCTAAGCTCAATCGCAATTGCTGAGATAGA
>VCJC01002328.1:0-10504 GCA_024140195.1 Backusella luteola | reverse complement strand
TTTTTTTATTTTTTTTTTTTTTTTTTTTTTAGAAAATACATTTCTAATCTGTATGATCACGCCGACCCCTTAATGTTTGAATCTATTACCGTATTTAGTAAAAGGGGTGTAAAGCAGCAAAAAGGAAAGGCTTACGGTATCACAAGAGACGTAATGAAACAGATGATGCTAAACCTATCACAAATCGTTTTTGTTTATAGATCATGTTTTTCTGTTGACGTGATGATACAATATAAAATAAGATGAAAACTTAAAAACTCATGAGGTTTTGGAGTTTATACCTCTTTTTCGTTTTATACTTTTTTTTCCCATGTTTTTCTTCCGAAACTTTATTGTTTTATCTTTAATCATCAGCTTTGTATCAGCAAGGTTTTTCAATCCTGAAGTATTCTTTACTTCAAAATATACCCAAAAGAACTGGCAAATCGAAAATTGTGGTAGGCAAATAAAAGAATGAAATAATAATATGTGCGATCCAACATGAATTAAAATTCAAAATTTCAATTGTATTTAGGTCTTCCTGATGATATTTTAGATTTGAGATATGTAGAAATCACACCAGAGGTTATACACCCAGGAGATGAGATAACTTTAAAAGCAGGTGGCTACATTAGCGAAGATGTAAAGGCTGGTGCTTATGCCAGAGTTCAGGTTAAACTTGGTGTTGTTCAACTCATAAAGAAAACATTTGATATTTGTGATGAGCTCGATAAACATAAGGATGATGTGGAACTGCAATGTCCTATAACTGAGGGTGATCATGCCGTAGGTTAAAGTTTCCACCAAAAGTAATATATTCTTACTAACTTATTCTTTCTGGTATAGATTGTACAAAAGATCCAGTTACCCAAAGAAACACCAAAGGTGAGTTAAACTAGTTGTTATTATTGTTCTTTCAGAGCTTTAGCCGTTCTTTTTTTTCTAAATGTATGTATCATAGGCACCTTTCACTGTTCATGTCGAAGCATACAACGATGATGAAGAACCACTCGCTTGCCTCACAATTAAAGTTGATTTTAGAAAGCATTAAAATAAAGAAAATAAATATTATTTGGAGCTATATTGTATTCTATGGTTTTATTATGTGCCCAATATTTTTGGATTTGTAGTTTTAATTGGAAGGTGCAAGGCCAACAGCTGCCTTTCCATAATCAAAGGCAACATAAAACTTTTTTAAAAACGAGATCCCTAGCATAAAGATAGGTGCCTTTGATTCAACTATACCAGAAAAGCATAAACTAGAATTCGCTCGTGATGGTTCTCTCAATAGATCTTTTACAGATAACGTGAAATCGTGTTTTCCTAATGTGAGTGTGACAAACGTATCCGGTGACATGTCGCACGGGAGCTTCCATCCTGTCGTGTTGTCGTAAATTGCGCCAGCAATAGTGTTATGGACATACTGAGAGATCACCTTCGGAGCCATGATGAGAGTCGATCCAGTGTCAATGACAGCTGAAATAGGTTGATTTTTCAATATAGTTTGATTGTTCACCCCAACTTTGTTAACAGGTATCATCCAAAATGATCTTGACAAAATAGGAATATATTTTAACTTGCCTTGATAATGGCTCTTATTGACGGCACCAAATAGCTATAAGCAACACAAAATAATAAAATGTCAATATATATATATATGCATTAGAACGAGTTAAAAAAATTTAAATAGGATAAAGCTATTTGGTCGACTCAGAAAACTCTCTATTTCGAATTTTTGATCCACCGATTTTGATTTTTTAAAGAAAACCTGTTTAAAGTAAGAACATACCGCCTCTCCACTACCTCCATGCTTATCATGGCTTAGCCAAAACCCAACCACCGGACTATCAATCAACCCATCATCATACAATCTCTCTACTAGGCTCCTCCTTGGTGCACCCTGAAATTGCGAGAGTAGTGGAAATCCCAATCCAAAAAGACCGCTTATACTTGGATCATTCTGAAACCCATTTCTTTGATCTGTAGCCAAACCAATAAACTCCTTCTGCATTTTAATATCGCTTCCCAGACGCACTGTATCTTGCGCCACGGTACCCGATACACCTGATCCATCTGCATACTTGACACTCCACATGGAGGATCCCTGAATGAATGAACGGGATTTGTGTTGATCAAATCTCTTTGATTTTCCACACGTCTTACAATCAATTGAAGCGACCCAGATATCTGCACTGCCTGTGTCAAATGATACATTGAGTTTTTGTGGTGGTGTACCCACGCTAATTTGTCCAATGTACTAAAAGAGCGAAATAGTCAGGGAAAAACACACACACACACACACACACGCACAAACAAACAAATAACAATAAACAAAATAATAAAAGTAAATTAACCTCAACATCCTCCCAAGCACTATCCAGCTTTATCTCTTCATATCCGTTATCTTCTTCTTGTTTCTCATCTATATTCGCTAATCTTGATACTGATTTGCTGATATGTTGCTTTGTACTATAGTTTATATTATTTTCTATTAATGGCACACTTATTTTTTTTTTTCAAATGAAAGGAGAATAGATTAGAATGACATGTAAATGTATAACGCTTCACTGTCAGTACCGTATCAATTTTGCCTTAATCGAACCAGTCAAAAAGGTAACCAGAGTTACAACGTATATAAAATGCATAAATATTTAGGTGGTACAACGAAAAAAAAAGGAAAGAGAAGTTTCCAACATAATTATTCACTGCTTATATATGACATAGACTCGTAATCGTGTAAATGCTGTTTCCAGAGAATATTGAACCCCTCAAAAATCCGAGAACCCAAAAAAAAAAAACCTTCACGGACATGTACATAAATATTCCATTCCATTCTTATTATTACATTTTATTAAACAGGAGATACATACGCTTTATAACAGCGAAAAACAAAAAAAGATAAATGACGATATATATGTATATATATTTTTTTTAAATGACTGGAGAAAAGCAGAGATAAAAAAAAAAAAAAGTCAACTCTTTCCTCTTTTCTCTCTCTCACACACGATTCTTCATTGAAACATTTTACTCAATCCTTTACCAGATTTCTTAAGTCTATTCTGTAGTTTAGAAGAGAACGAAGGCTTGACCGCACCATCCAATTCTTGTTTCTCCCGTCTCAACGACGCAAACCGGCTTAATCTGGATTCCCCTGGTCGGACCGCCTTTTGCATGACAACATGGAATCTTGATTTGATTGGTAGCGTTTCTGAGCTTGCAACACTACTTGATGGTGACAGTGAGACAGATCTTGGAGGTGATAAGGGTGGTAGACGTTCCGTAGATCGAGATAAAAATAGCTCGATTTCAGGGACGGGGTTACTTAACGGTGCCATCATTGCCAAAAAAGAAGGGCTTGCTGATAAGGAGGGACAGGAGTCTTTTACTGAACCCGTTACTACTTCCGGTAATTGGATTTTTTCTGCCATTGCATATAGCTGGCTGTTTTGAACAGGTTTAAATGTGTTATGAACAAGTGTTGGCTGTCTTTTGGTGACTGTTGGCGGTGCGGATGCTGGTGATGGAACTGGTGCTTTTGGTAGTGACAACGGTGGTGGTAATTTCTGTGAATGGTTGGGTATCTCCTGCTTTTCCTGTACAGGCTCTGCTATTATAGGGGCGGTGGATTCTTTGGGCTGTATTGTTGAAATATGGGTGACAGACTTTTCCTCCTCTTCCTCCTCCTGATTTTTTAATAATAGTAATTCCTTTGAATTGACACTAGACTTTTTCCACCGTTGTATAATATTGCTGATGATATGTCCGAAAAAGAAACAGTAGAGTACAATGAATTGTAAGGTAAATATGCACGTCAAAAAAAGTTGCTTTAAGGTTAGGTTTGTGAAACTTTTTAATGGTATCTGTGTAAGAAATTGATCTGTCATGGCGATCATTTCAAATGGTTTTACGGCGGTTGTTAAGATATAAATCAATATAGCAAGTTCTATTACATTATACGTTAACATTGAATCTGCTTTGTTATTATTGAGCAATTAATAATATGATATGTACAGTGGTTATAGAGATAAAGAAGATATTTATAAAAGTATATAAAAAAATATATATAAAGGAAAAAAAAAAGCAAAAAAAGGAACACACTCTAGACTTGATTTTTATTTTAAATCATCAAGAAGACCCGTTTTAAATTTATATATAATACTTTTTAAGTCGTTATTACAAAAAAATAAAATAAAATAAAACGATACTAGATAGAATAGAAGATAACTTCGCTAAAACTGGTATCTGAATGGCTTTCAAATCAAAAACTTGTTGTATAGTTCAGGTATATATGATGGTAGTACACATATAAAGAACAGACTACAATTTTTCTTTTATCCTCATTTGTATTTATTTATATTTTTTATGCAAACTCAATTATTAAAAAAAAGGGGGTAAAGAGAGGGAGTTATCTATATTTAAGCTTGTATCCATGTGCTTATTGTTTGTATTAATATATCTAATTGCTTATTATTATTATTATTATTATTATTATTATTATTATTATTATCATGAAAACACAATGACTACTGTTGTTCTACTCACCACATCACGCCACAATATTTATTATAGCAACAGAATATATAATACGAGTGTTATATAGATTATGTGCTAGAATGCTCCTTAAAACTTTTCAAATAAACCGAACATATGTAAAAATCAAAGAAGGAGGTACCACTTTATACTTTAAATAGAAATTTTTTCAGTAAAAATGTGAACTTATTGGCGACGAACAGACACTTTGATTCATATTAAATATTAATAATAGTAATGAATATCGCAAGCGTTTAAAAGAGAATGAAAATACAAAGGCAGTTCAAATAAAATGAGATATACTTTAATGACTCCTGGATTTTAAAAATCGTTCATTTTGTTATATAATAATGTTTTTTCTACATCCTTTTCATTAATAACGCCTAGATCATCATGGTTTTTAGTAAATAATAATAAAGGCATATCATTGTCCTCATTTCATATAGTTAAAATAATCATAGTACAGCTATTTTCGTTTTTGTATTTTTATATTCTACGTTGAAATAGTAATAGACAAAAAACATGAAGGAGAATATAGTAGTTGATATATATATATATAATAAAACGAGATCAAAAAGCAAAGGCAACAAAAATACAGTATTAAACAGGAGAGAGTATAAGAAAAAAAAAAAGGCAAACAGGGAGAAGGTTCAAAGAGAAGGTTGGCGAGAAGAAGAAAAGAAAATAGTGGGAAAAAGGGAAAGTGAGTTGAATGTTTAATATTTTTGACCAATTGGTGTTCTTCTTGGCGAAACCTCTGGTAGCGACATTCTTGGCTGTTCGCTCTTGCGCCTGCACTGCATTTCCTTTTGTTTTCGTTGGAATTGATCGAATTCAACAAGATCGATATGGCTTACGCTTCGGGGAATGAGATAGTTGCTAGGTTTCTGATCCGGAATGATGATCATACCGGCGGCCATACTGACGCGTCTACCAGGAGGGTTCAACATGGGTCTATTCGGTAACATGCTTGTAGGATAACAGTGACCACCGTCCTCCTCATCCTGCTTCCTATTTTCTGTCTTTTCCAATTCTACCCATTGATCATAGTTGTCTTGTATATTATCCAAAAGGACGGAGGCCTTTGGAAACATGTCACTGAATATTTGAAAAAAAGGACGGATGATAAACTCACTGAATTGGATACCAATGATGCCTTTACTGATTTTGTTTCGATCCATGTTGGGTGATATGGCCAAACCGAGATCCTTTTCTGCATCGCCTTGTTCGAAAAACTCTTCTGCAACAAGATCGGCCCATGCGTGACAGAGAGGCCATGGTCGTACTGGGTTACTGATATCGGCGGCATGCACAATGATCTCACATAGTACAAGTCGATGTTGAGGGTCCATCAAGAATTCTCCACTCTCTTTTTCAAACGGTTTCATCTCTTCGGGCTCATGGAATATCACGTTTTCATTATCCATCACTATGCAGTTACTCGATTCTTCTTCTTGTTCAGCTTGCTCTTTTCCTGGACTGGCAGGTAATATCGATTCGAGATGATAAGGTACTTCCGCGTCAAAATACGATTTCTTTTGAAAGTAAGAAATGGCACTCTTTTCCCCTTGGCTTGTGAATATGTCCTTTACAGAAGCCAAAGGATTGTTCTTTGAGAGGTCGTCTGACAGTTCCACAAGATTGTTTAAGCTTTCCTGCAATTCAAAATGAAATATCATGTCGGTGGCAAGAATCATCTTGATGATATTTGTACGGAATTCTGACTCTTTTGTTTTCACTGAACATGCACCCGAGGCTTCTTCAATGTCTACCAACAGCTTGTGTTTTGTCATTAAATCCATTGTGAGCGTGCATGAATAGCTTTCCAAGACGGATTTATCACTGTAACGACTGGCTAGCTCTGATTTTGAATTTACTTGAAAATTGTTATTTTTTCCTGGCTAAAAATATATATATATGTATATATATATGGTGTGAAATTTATGTTAAATCTATATATAAAGAACTTACATGTCCAATGTCATGACAGAGTCCTGCTATTAATACAGCGGCCATATCCATTCTTGAAAGATATCTGGCTACGTCATATTGACAGAGCATATGATAGAGAACAATCGTGACATCTGCAGCATGAAAGAACGAATGGTAATGATTCATCATGTAACCCTGATCTACGCTAATGATGAAATCGAGCAATTGCGAAGTTGTGATTCCAAGTGGTTCATATAAATGTAGACGTTGAAATAAACCCAATATAAGACCGTAGATATTTGGGCGGGTGTATTCGAATACTTTTAAATTGAATAAATTAAGTTTGTCGTCACTGAGCTCGGTCACTTTTAACATTTTCTGGTGAATGTAAAGTAATTTGTATCAACATTATTTGTTATCATTACTTTTCAATAAATTATATATATGCAATTAATTGATAAACTCACACGCTCAATAATAAATAAGTCTTGATGAGACATTTCATTGTGTCTTAATATCAGCATTTCGTATATAGAACAAGTGGGGTGTGTGAGAATAAAAGAGAAAGAGAGAGAGAGAGAGGAAAAAGATGGTCTATAATCTATGTTTAAATTAACAAGTAAATAAATAAAAAAAAAGCTGTAAAGATGGGAAAAAAGAAGAAGAGAAAGAAAAAGAAAAAAGCAGCAATTAAATAGGCATTACGATTTATGCAATTATACATTCATTATGTTTCATTTTTCGAATATTGATCCTTGTCAAAAAGAGGGCACCAATTAATAATGACCAATCATTTTCTATGAAACAAACAGTGTGGCTTATGGACCATAATTGGTAGAACATGATGAAAAAAAGCATATTCTTTCAAAGGGAAAAAACACCGTGTTCGAGAGCAACAATGATAATAAATCTTGGAATACTGCGTGTTGTTCTATTACCATATTTGAAAATGGCATGTTTATCAAAACAAGTCTACTCCATTGTTTGTTTTGACATTCAATTTAACGATAAGGAATCACTATCTGGTTTTATGTACACTTGGCTTTTTTTTTTCCCTTTTTCTCTGTATCCATTTCGTTTGAGGTAAATGTTTTCTTTACCTTGATATACCACCTTTTCTTCTTCTTCTTCTTCTTTATATTGCTATTATTGACCTCTTTATTTTCATTTTTAAAGAAAAAAAAAGAAAGAATACAAAACGGTGGAGTACACTTTTATGGTAAAAAGTACAAGAACATCAGAACTCGCATGAAAATCCATTCGTACAACGATCATGCAATTCTCTTGTTATCAATGTTTTGCTTTTGATATACTTATTTTAATGATTTATAACTGCCACTTTTTACATTGGATATTATAAAATTCTATGTGATATAAACAAAATGCGTTTAACTTGTTAAGTAAACAAATTTAGTTGTTATAAATTACTAATTAAATAAAAGAGAGAGAATTAATAAAAACGAGTGAGGTAATACAAGCTTTTTAGAGTTTTCGACCATCTCTAAAATGCGGAGATTAGCCAAAAATAGGCAAAATTTAGACTTGGCCTTCATCATCCATGGAATCATCAAGCAGCAAACACATCTATCAGCTCTTTCACACTCGCTTTCCTTATAGATTTACTACTCATTTACAAACAGTCCTTTTCTTTTTCTTTTTATTATTATTATATATATATATTATTTTATATTTGAAATATACTTGAGAAAAAAAAAATAAAAAAATTGTACAATATTATAAGGCTGATTCGCCAAGATTCAAACTGGACATTTCAGTTTCCACTGCAAGTGTCGATGTATCCCGCTTTGTACTAACGCTGGATTTTGGGAAGAGCTGAGGGCTAATAGGAATGATGGGACTCATGGGATCCTTTACAATCTCACCACTTGCACCCACTGCCGGTAGCTTTAGCTTTTCACTATCGTGAATCTTTCGCACCGAGGCGGATCGCTTTGTCTTTGGGCGATGCGTGTCTACAGCCTCGATATCGACCTTGAAGCGCTTCTCTTGACAGCCATAAGCCTTTGGGGTCAACTCGATGACGGTGTGTAGCGGTATTTTAATATAGGGCAGATCCTCATGACTGTAGTTCATAAAATAGGCATAAATGCAACGGAGAATGGCCTGATGGCCGATGATGAGGATGTTTTCATGTCTCTCCAGTTCCATAATCACAGGCTCCAATCGCAAAACAACATCCCCATAAGACTCGCCTCCACGATATCTGTAGTTGAATTTGTCTGCATCGCGATTTGCAAAGTCCTCGGGATAGATTTCCTCAATCTCCTCGTAGGTCATGCCATCACAAACACCTGCGTCCAGCTCATCCAACGCCTTCCATTGCAGCTTGGGATAATCCAGCTGCTCTCCCGTTTCGATTGTGCGCTTCATTGTTGATGTCCAAACAGTGAGGTTCTGATCGCCCAAATTGGTCTTTATCAGCTCGGGCAGCTTGTTTGCGTATAGTCGGCCCCTGGAAGACAGATTCGAATCGCCGCCTAGTTTGCCACTCAAATTATACTCTGATTCACCGTGCTACACAACATAAATAGTTTGGTTTAAGCGCTTATCGTTATGTCATTGACGTTAAAGGAAACTTACTCTGGTGAAGTAAATCTTTCTGGGCGCAATATGAAGATTCATCAAATAATACACAATACGAGACTCCAAATACCCTTGAATCATATTGATGATGTTTTGGCTGCCGACATTGATAAGCTTAATATACGTCAATTCCTGCTCGGTGATGGTTTCATACTGCTCCTTGTAGTGCTCGATGCGTGCCTTGAAATCAATGGCAGCATCGTCAGGATCCACATTGTAGTAGTCAGGTGACGACAATTTGACGTCCTTGATATTGGCCAATACAAGTGCCTCGTCCTGACAGATTGACTCGATAAAGAGCACCTGGATATCATGCTTACCCAGCTCTTTACACAGCCAGCGTCTTCTGTCCCGTGTGCTGTTGGTGGCATCGTAAATGGCAACAATGCCCTGATCGTCATTGAACCAACGAATCATGTCCTCAAGTGCGGCGGCTGCTGCTTCTCGTCGCTGCTGTTCGCCAGTTGAATTGTGTGGATCAAAGAAGGTGTGGGGCAGATTGGCGCCATGAAGCTTGCGACGGTAATCGCCAACATTAAACACCTTGGTGTTGATACCCAACCAAGTCAAATAGCGACGCACTTTAAACGGCTTATCAGTACGACTCTTTGTTTTAGCAGCTGTTGCTGTATTTTACCTTTTTGTGCAATATAGGTTTTACCTCTGGCAGGTAAGCCCACCATCTACAAAAACAGAAAAAAGGGACATGTTAGACAGACAACAATTAAGTTTATAGATTCAACACGCTGGTGTTTTACATACAACACAGGCAATACGCAGATCTAGTCAAGTACGTTTAGTCAGCAGCAACAGTAAACATGATACACTTGAACAAACTTACTAGAACTCATTTTTTATAGCAATAAATATAAAATATATATGAAAAGGAAAAAAAGAAGAACAAAAAAAAACAGTTTATTAAGGTAAATTGGTTTTTTCTCCAGGTATGAGAGGTTCAGTTTTGAAAACAAGGTCGCACAAAACTTGATACGTGTTTGGCTCAACCTTAAACTTTAATCGAGCAAATAAGTAAATATTTAGTACTGTTTTTTTCAAGAAAATGAGAAAAAATTACAAATTGATGAGAAAATATTTCAGTCAAGAAAATGAGAAAAAATTACAAATTGATGAGAAAAAGGGGAGAGAATATTTCAAATAAATGAGGAAAAGAGAAATATATCATGTATAAAGAGTATATTTCAGACAGTGAGCAAATAAAGAGATAGGTAGCCATGCAACAAGGTCCATAAAGTCATATTACACACCAATGAGGGATAACGTGATATAAAGCAACAGAGTAACGTACCAATACGACCACAACTATGTCTGGCTCGCCAAACATACTATACTCCATTATTTTAGTACCATGTCTTGGGTTAATACCAATCTCTTCACCGACCTAATCGGAATAAAGATTTTTTTAAGTCTAATATCAATTTGCCCCAGCTTGATATTAGAG
>VCJC01002322.1:10673-23683 GCA_024140195.1 Backusella luteola | reverse complement strand
GTTGTCGTTTTTTTTTTTTTCCTTTTGGTTGATTTCCCTCACTCTCATATCTATCTTATTCCCTGTACGCTTGTTTATGAATCATAATTATCTTCATGACTTTGGTTGCCATTTCATACAACCCACCACAAACACCAGAAAGTAAATGGAAAAAGGGATTTGCAATGTTTTCTAAATGGCATATCACGCCAGCAAAAAAAAGAAGATTTAGCTGTTCCTCTCCCACCACAGCAGCAGCAGCCACTGAAAAAGTGTTGAGACAACGAGTATCACCCTCAGTAAAATGCGAAGATCTTACAGCAAGAGAATTCGCTCTAATGGCGGGTATTAAAATCAATCCAACAACCAACAGTGAAGAAACTGACTCTGCTTATGAGGAGCCATTGGGAACTTCTCAAATGACATCTCTCACTTCACGTACAGCCTTTTCATCAGAGTCGCGTGCAAGAGCTTGTCGTCGAATTTGGGATTCCGATTTCTGGCAGTGCGACGAGGCCACAGCTCACATTTCACCATTGTCCTCTAGTAATGAAGATACCTTATTTATAGCCAAGCTCCGATCTAAGCCAAGTCAACAAAACTTGACAGTGCCAAATGTTATTCAGAAAGGCCGCTTCAAGATCGTGGTGGGACAAGACGATACCGAACCTGTTATTCATCAGCAAGTTGTGCTTGAGTGGAAACGTAAAAAATCCGACCCCTCTACAAAAAACTAATCCTAATCTGTTCACATTCCTTCCTTTTTCATTCTATTTCCCCCTTTATGTTTATATATGTGTGCTTTGCTTTAATTGCTCTTGCTTTCTGTCCTTTTTTTTTATTACCCCATTTAACTTGTAATGTAAAATTTGTATATAGTAATTCAATCTCTTCTTTTTCTTTTTTATTTAATAATAATATTAATTTATATATAAAGTAATCAACAAAAAAAAATAAAAGAAAAAGAAAATAAATAAATAACGTCATTTCACCTCACAAAATTTTTTATGTATATTCTTTTCACTCTTGTTTAAATTGGGTTGAGTGAGAAATCTTTTTTTTTTTTAAGATTTTGGGGGTTGTAATAACGTCCACTATAAATAGCATTTCACATTAAAAGGGAAATGAGGCAGCCACCGTACTCTAAAGAAGTTATTTTTAGATGAAAACTACAGGATGACCGAGCCCAGGGGAAGGATTCAATCCAAAAAGAAAAATAAAAACAGTGCGAGTGTTTCTGGAAAAAGAAAGCTTGTTATTAAACTTGTGATTTCCTATGTAATTTAAGAACATCAACTGAACAACTAAAAGGGAAATGATGAGCAAATAAATAAATAAAAAAGCGGGACTCACTGAGCAACTAGTTGATACAGTTGAGTTTATTAGAAAGTCAAGATACTTCATAAATAGTACACGAGCTTTCTGGACGTGGCCCCAATAAACAAGTGGCTCTAAAAGGAAGTTTCACAACAAGGAATCAGCCCTTTCTTTAAGTATAGGCAATGGTTATCTATATAGCTTATCTTGTATGGCAAATGACCAAGACCGTATAATATGACGGAACAAAATAGTGGTTTTGCTTTTGTTATTATGATGTTATGCTACTATTAAATAAAAATAGGGCATTTCTCCAATGCTAATCCTCTTTGAATCAAGATTGCTACTATATAGAATATATAGAGACATTATATCTTGATAATAGAACAGCATCTAGATCTTTCAATTTCTGCTTTTATTAATTTTGATATCATTAATGACATTATAGAGTCTATTTTACTCATAAGGAGTCAGTCAAATTTTAAAAGACCTATTTAATATATCGTTAAATTTAGAGTAATATCAAGGAGTCCAAAAGACAAAAGTGATTTTCAAAATACTTATTTTCTTGGGTACTAACTATTTTAAATACAATTTTTCGTTGAGTTGGGTGTCGTTGATAGTTCGTCATTCTGAAGTAAACTTATTCTTGGGCTTACTAGAGTGAATCGCATGCCTCTGTTGTTTCAATGATACTCTGTAAGCTCAAGTATCGCAAAAATGGTTGATTTGAAAGTAGCACTCCACGGACTAAATAAATTGTGCATTGAAGTTTATTTTGGATGATGGTGTGTGGCATCCTTGACCCACATACAACTCCTGGAAAAAATACTTTTAAAGACAATATGATTGGTCGACGATACTTGAGGCGACCGATGTGATAACTTTAAAAAGTATATAATAAAAAATATATACATTTATTTCTGCATGTGTGATTGAAAAAAAATGGCTTTACTGGGGGTTAAACAGGTTCTACCAAATGCCTGGCCACAGAAAAGCAACTTTATGATAGTAAAAGTGGTACTTGGAGTGCAAAATTATAGTATTTTTGACTGCTTGAAATAGGCGGATGATACCATATTCTACGATAAACAAATATACACAGTAATTTTAATGTACTGTGTTTTATATAAACTGAAGTGTTTATGTTTATTTTACTTTTTAATTTTTGTTAAGAATGAAGTGCTTATGTTACTCTTGTACCATAAAAAAAAAATTTTTTTTGAATTCAGAGTCAACTAAATCGTATACTATTAAAATTGAGGAAATAGAAAAAGACGACTCACGAGGTTTATTTCTTTAAAAGAAGCATCTAGCTTTCTCATCGTGTTTGAGTGGGTCCTTCGTAAGCATCAAAGTATAATAAACTGATACCTCTGAAATAAAACATAATATAGTATCGCGTAGATCTTCACATTAGTAAAAATGCCGCCACTAGATCAGAAAATTTAGCTCTTTTAAGTTCAAGAAAGTATAAATTGTCAAGTTTTACTATCATCAGCGATCGGAAAACAGGCAGATATTGAGACTCTAAACAATTTTAGTGAGACTATAGTAACTCTTTGAAAGTTTATTGTATGAAATTAAAAATGATGAAATGTATCTATGAACAATCATGTTTACATAATTCGATATACTAGTAGTTGATGTGAAAATATACATATACTCAAGGTAATTTTGTAGCAGTGACACCGTTTACTACATAAATATTCTGATTGTACTTTTCTTCTCTTTTTTTTAGTGGAATACTAAGGTAGCTAAAAGTTCACCCGCTTTCAAGCTCAAGTCTTTGCTTATTTATTTAATCGTAACAATCCTTAAAATACTTTTCTTTCAGTAGTCAATTCATTTTTTTTAACCAGAAAGATTATAGGTTTCTCGCTGGTCACTAATTCTAAATTGGGATTCCAAAATGAAAGGTTTGTCCCATAAATTCGATACTCCGCAAGAACACGAAAATTACCATAGCATGTGCCTTTCTATTAAAAAAGTGACTAGTGGTTGAACACCAATAAATAAATTAGCAAACTACTTTTTAATGAAGCCTATTGTACCCAATCTATTGGAAATCACTTTATTTATATACAGATTCTTTAGTCAATATGCCACAAATAAAAAAACACCAATCTTGAGCACAATTGGTTTTTGAGCAGTTGGATAACAAATTAGTATGATGGTCCAAATTATCAACATTGAAAACTTGTCATATAAAACGATAGATAGTTATGAATTTTTAGTATATAAGATATTATTGATAAAATGCTTTAGCATTACACGTGAGTGCGACTATCTTTGGTAGTGTGCATATCATCGCTTGTTTTGAACAAGGAGAGGGCGTGCTGTTTAAACCCAGTATAGCATTGACTTACTTTCATCGAGAACTCTGGAAAAATTTCATCTAGAAAAGGAGTTCAAGATATATGGATAGTTTAGATCTTAAGAAGTGACCATGGCGATATTGTCTGTATATGACGGAAATGCACTCAGGGCTATTGCATCATTAATCGATTCAATTGGTTTTTTTTCTGTGACAAGAGTTTTGGGTTTGCTAGTTTTTGGAAATAAGTAGGTCCTATCTTGGATATGTTACCATCATTTGTGACACATACTAACATCTAGATAGCGATTTACTGGTTTCCATTTTCTCCCTTTACATTCAAAGCTTTTTGAATATGAGAACCAGCTACATAGTTTCTGTCACTAACTAACATGGTGAATTTTTCTTTATGATTTATTGGTGACTTACTGTTGTTTAACCGAGCACAGTTTGTAAAGACATTTTTGCGCTGTAATCCAAAATGGTATGTATCTTTTGTAGTGGTAATGAGGGGTGCGTCATTAGTACCAGGTGTGGGCCTTTCGAGTTTTGGTAAGAGGTAGTGTATTTTTCATGGATTGCCCAAGTTACCTTTAACCATCTTTAAATTCTAAAGGTATGCCTTCGTTTCAGTTTTAAGTAATTGATGTTTTCATTTGTGTTTTCGCTTTTTCTATGACAGGAGAAGAGTGTGTAGACAAGAGCGTTATTTGGTTTCTAATATAGGAGGAATGTCACCACAAGATAGTATAACTATATAACTTTCAAAATAGATGTGGATTAAAATGAGCCGGAGACTGCTGCTTTCCACTTTATACCAATTTGTCTTGACGGAATGACTATATCACAATGGTTTTAAACATCCGAAAACTTATCCTGTTTACCAAAACAAAGAATGATCAATAGTGACGATACATCAGTTTTCAAAAAATTAATATGGGATGACTTGATCAAAGGTCATAGTGCTTTGAGACTGGAAAAAACCCATGTGTTAAAAAAGAGATTTTATTTTACTTCTTTTAAAAAAATTACACACAGTTATCTGTTGTCTATTTGAAAGAGAAGAAGAACACCAGAAAAGAAATTAAGCCAATGAGTGATAGCAGTTGTCAATTATCTGACATGTCGAAAACAGGTACAGTTAGTAATTCAAATTTTGTTTTTAATGCTAGATGAGAACGGTTCAATATATTTCCGTGGTTATATCCTTTAGTGTTCGCTGTCCTGTTTGTTTGAAATCCATTTAAAGTTTGGATATTTTGTTTATTAAAGGTCACCTGAAGATCAACTGAAGTTTAATTAAAGATGCTTCATTTTAATAACAAGGTTTTTGACGTTTCATGGATGCACTAACTCTCTTGAATGTTTCCCTTTTTTATTTATTTATATGTGCCCATATATTTCTGTAAAATATCTGCCATGACATGGTTGCTGGAACAACTAGAACATTGTATCTATTACTGAATTTTACTCCCATCAATATTTCGTAGCACATGGATACGTTTGATATCTTTTCATCTATTCTCTCTATATTCTTGCTACTTCGCTCGATGAGGTCGTTATCATTATGCTTCACAGACACATATGGGACATAATGCTATCATGAAAACATGTAAGATATGCAAGTATATCAAATTAAACCCATCCGATCTTTTATTCGTAGTATTCATTTTAATCATCATTAGTGCTATCGACTATCGTTGCCAGCAATAAACATGTATATATATTGACGAAAATGGCTTATCCAATGAATTTCTTTTGATAAACCCATAATGTATTAGCACAAGCTTGCCAAAAAAGAAAATTCTGACTTTAAAAAGAATCTGATAAACCTTGCTCAATTTTAAGATTTATTTATTTTTATTTATCTTTTTTTCTATTTCTACTCATCATATGTGGAGGTTCCATCCTGTACTGGGGCTATCGAAACGAAGCCTGTCAATTCATCAGACCAAATTATCCATTTACCCATTTCAAAACCCAGTATATACCGCTAGTCCATTATTATTATCTCGATTAAAAAAATACTCAGTAAGACAACTTCATGGGACAGATCAACAAAGTGAAGTAGACTTTGGAACCATGCTGGAGCACTCCAGTAAGCCATCGATATCTTGTATATAAGAACGGGGATGATAAATTTATAAAGTATATAGGCAAAAGGGGAATGCAAATAACTTGGGCAGGGTTTGTAGCAAATATAGGCTTAACTGTATCGAAAGGAGCAGCAGGATGGTAAAAAAAAAAAGAATTTTAAAAAAAGGAACAAATATGGCAAATGAGCAAAACAAAAGCATGAAAAGTTCATATAATAATAGCATAATGTATATTATCTATTAGGATGATGAATTCAGCTGCACTTTTAGCAGACGCCGCACATTCATTCAGTGGTATGTGTTATCATAGTAGTTAAAAGGGAAAAAAAAAGTAAACATCTTTATTATTGTTATCAGATCTTTTGGGTGATCTAGTGACCCTTTATACCTTTAAAATGTCCCGAAAAGCACCCGACTCTATTTATCCATACGGTTATGGTAAATTCGAAACTTTTGGCTCACTATCGGTGTCTGCTTTATTAATTGCGGGGGGTGTCGGGATTGGATTGCATTCATTTGACCTATTGTTGGCAACGCTGCCTCAGCATGCCGCTTTAGCGGATGCAGCTACAGCCACGGTTACTTCATCTGCAGAAAGTAACTCGATGATTTCCCCTCTTTCTCCAGAAACGCCGCTGGATCCTAACGCTGCTTGGTTTGCACTCGGTAGTGTGTTGATTAAAGAATGGTTATATCGTGCAAGTAAGTCCAATTCAGTGTCACATGCTTTGTGCCTATTGTGTAAATAATTTTCTGTTTTCAATTCTAGCACTTAAGGTTGGTTTAAGCGAAAGAAGTAATGTGTTGGTTGCAAATGCTTGGTAAATTAGATTTATTATAACTATAGCAATAATAATGATACTAAATTATTACATTTTCTCTCTCTCTGTTTAGGCATCATAGATCCGATGCATATTCAAGTCTAGTTGCATTGGTGGCCATCGGCGGCAGCTTCGCTGGTTTGCCTATTTTTGATCCTTTAGGCGGTATAATTGTCTCAAGCATGATTTTAAAGAGTGGTACAGACATCATGACCAAATCAACCAAGGAGTTGATGGATAAAAGCATAGAAGAATCCGAATTAGATGAAATTAGAGATATTATTTCTGCTGTGAAGGTAGATGGTAGTGATATAATATACATATGTATACTGATTCTTTTTTAATAAAAAAAAAGATCAAAGAAATTGATCTTATAGATTTTCATTCCATCCGAGGTCGTAAATTTGGACCTTTCCACCACCTAGATCTCGTTTTACGTGTAAACCCTAATTTATCCTTAGCTAGAGCCCATGATTTAGAACAAAGAGTACGCGTAGCGATTAAAAAGCAATGCTCGTACGTTCAGGAAGTAATTATTCATATCGATACCGAAAATCAACCTAGACATTTTTAAATAAATAAAAAAGTAATTCGGGCATTTGGCCTGGAAAGGAGAGTTGAATGACCTTTATTTACAATTGTGCAACGTTCTTTTCAGCCCACACACACACACGCTTTGTTTATACATATAAAAACCAACTGTTTTGTTTGTTTTTCTTTCTCTCTCTTTTTCTTATAAGTTTTCAACATTTTTTTTTAACAATCATGTCTGGAGAAGCAAACAGTTATCAAGGTGGTGAATCCGGAACATATCAAGGTAAAGGAAAAAACGCTCTTATAACTTTTATGCTTCATTACTGATATGACTTAAATACTTGCCACTAAATACTCAATGATAAAATAAAAAGGAGGCGGACAGTTACAGTACGGAAGCCATCAGCCTGATGCTCAAGAAGCCGCACGATATGCTCAGCAGCATTATGGTGATGATGATGGTGATGACAGTAAGTATCAAAATGAAGGAACATGGTATTTTTAGCTAACTTTTTGATTAAACAGAGAGCCATCTTTTCAATTCTGTTTTGTCTCAAGTCACTGATAACTCCCAGCATCATCTCAATGAGACCGAGGCTGAACATGCTGCTCATGCACACGATAAGATCTATAATCAAAACCAACCCGTTCAAGGCCAGTCATCACGCGACCTGGGCTCTGCTGCAGCCATGCAAGCATTCAAGATGTTCTCAGGCGGCGGTGGTGGCAGTAGCAGTGGTGGCGGAGGAGGTTCAAGTCAACTCGTTGGTATGGCTATGGGTGAAGCCATGAAGCTTTTCAACAAACAAGGTGGTAGCCAAAGCGGTGCCAACCAAAGCGAAATGTTGCAGTCTGCTGCCATGATGGCTATGAAGCTATTCGCGGCCCAAAAGGGCTCGGAAGGTGGCAGTAGTGGTGGTTTGGGAGCAATAATGGGCATGCTTGGTGGTGCTGGTGGACAGGGAAAGCAATCTAGCGGAGGAGCCATGAGTCTACTTTCCAAATTCCTTTAATTTGTAGTAAAAAATATATTTGTTTGGCACTTTAATTACAATTATAAATGGTTCTCTTTTGGCACCTTTCGTTATTAGTCGATAATATGTCTATGCTACTACCCATTTATTTTTTAACGTTTTCGTAATTAAAGGTTGAAAATAAATAAATGTTTGAAGCGATTCTCGAACATGCACTTCAGTTCCGTTGTTTACGAGCGTTTATGCACCAGTATTTATTTGAATGTGAGATGTGGTGAAACCTAAAACATTACAGGAAGCGTTTAAGATGTATTAAACGATAAAACAAATCAATATGGCTATCTATCTTAGAGAGCTACTGAGACAAGATTTTAACAAGGTCGAGTATATGTACATAAGGATATCTGAAATAAACTTTTTGCTCTTTGATTCTACACAGTATTGTTAATGTTGAATGGCTAGACGCGTTTATTATAGTAACACCAATGCATTTACAAAGAGTAATACGCAAAGCAATACATATAATTTACAGTGGATATGTTCCTAGTCTTCCACAGGCGTAATACAAGTGTGAATAAAGCATTTAAAACGCCCTCACTCTGACTGTATTTTTGTGAGGTTAAAATACAACCCCTTTAGTTTTACATTTTCTTTTTTTTTTTTGTAAAAAATAAATCATAATAAATAAAATTCTCACGAAAATAAGCAGTAGTTAATGGAAAGATGGCGCTTCATCATCGAAACGATATATATACAATTAGCTGAGTCTTCATATAAAAACCGAGCAATTCAAAACTAACGGAAACAATCCATATTGATACAAGAATAGCTCAATACAGAACTGTGTTCATTATGCTTAGCACTACTGTTCTATTTTATAAGCCTTATGAATATAAACGCGCATATATATAAGCGTCAGCTTGGTGGTGGACAGTATGATTGTTTTTGGTAACCTTTCAAGAGGAAGATATCCATAAAACCAGGCTCATTTGAACATACATTGACTTCAAGCCGTTATTATTTGATTTCAACCAAAACTAAATTACGAAATTAAACATATTAGACTATGATAACATGATTACATAACGCCTAAATGAATATAACGTTTTATTATTAATGTAATAATTAGGACACCTAATTTTTACATACTATGATTTTGATTATGCAAACCTGCATAATAACTTTTTTTAGTGTACAAAAGAGGAAACAGTTCTTGAAGTATGTACCATAGGAAAAGCGTATCATAACAAGAATGGCACTAGTAAAGTCAATAACCGGCTGTATTTATGCTCAACTCTATTTTCTTGGTCTCCAAAAATAGTAAGAAAGAGACTTAAAAACAAGTTTTTTTCCCTAAAAAAAGAGAAAGGCCATGCATGATACTAAATATCGGTTTTGATATACTGATGTGGACAAAAGTGATAATTAATTGACTCTCCTCAAAACCAGCACTGGTTTATTCTAGTTTGCACTTAATTTTTAATATTTCATACTCAAACACACACAATTGAAACTATTCAATGCCTTTCTTTTATGTTTCTAAAAATAAATCCAAAAAAAGCTCCTTTTTTGCATTAGCATATAAATAGACATTGAAAGTGTATTTCTTTTTCGTCGTTCTCTCTCTCTCTCTTTCCCACATTTTCTTATCTCTTTTTTTTCGTTTTTTCTTTTTTGGGACGTGATGTACGAGGGAAAGAAAAACAAAGACTATTCACTTGGCTCTCTTGGCTTACATGGAGCTGCAATGAATGGCAATGTTGGTAATGAAGTTGCTATGGCTATGCGCTTTTTGACTGTTTTTAATATATTGTTGTGTAGGACTCGTTAAATTTGCCTTAGATCAC
This sequence comes from Backusella luteola, assembly GCA_024140195.1. Classification (NCBI taxonomy): domain Eukaryota; kingdom Fungi; phylum Mucoromycota; class Mucoromycetes; order Mucorales; family Backusellaceae; genus Backusella; species Backusella luteola. The sequence goes on along the minus strand of VCJC01002322.1, from coordinate 13,798 downwards.
GGTGCTTCTATCAATTCCGTTGTCAATGGATATATGCCACTTCAATTGGCTTGCATCAACGATAATAATATAGCAGTTGTTCAATACCTGATTGATCGAGGTGCAGATATAAATGCGCAGAGGTAGTTATTTACCCCACAGTTGTTGTTTTTTTCATTCATTCTTCATCATCTTTTTGCTAATCATGTGATATCAAAGATGGTCCAAAAAGCATAGTGCAGACAAATCACAAGCAGTCGCAGGCGCGATCGGTTCTACAGCATTGCACGTTGCTTGTGTAAATGGATGTACAAGGAATGTGGATTTGCTACTTCGAAATGGAGCAAAAACCAACGTTAAAGATAAATATGGGTCGAGACCTATCGATCTTGCGACCGCAAAGCATCACGTGGAGATTGTTAAATTGCTTAGGGTCTACGGTTCTTCATCAGACTATAAAGGAATACAACAAGAGGGTACAAAGCTACGTAAATCAGTTGATATGTCGCATTCAACCAGTGAAAGTTCAAAAGAGCATCTCCGTAGGCCTAGTCTGCCTTGTATACTTGAATCAAGAAATTCACAAACCAACATTCCTCCCGTTCCCTCTTTACCTCCGTCCAGAAACAGTCTACAGAATTCAAGACCTTTTATAGATGAAGTATATTCTCCTCATGACATTTCTACAAAGGCACCAGAGTTGGCATCTTCGAAATCATCTGATGGCTCTGAAATCTTTGGAACGCCACCTACCTCTACTTGTGAAAGCTATTCTGAAATGCGCCATGACTATTACAGCTATGGTGTCATTGATCATTCTGAGGGTGAAAACTACTTGGTATCATTAGAACGCAGGGCATTTGGTCATTCAACTATACAGGATGATGGATTAAGACCCTCATCTGAATCAGCACATAGTTGTTATCGGCACTCTTCAGAAAGCACACACTTACAACGATACAGCTCTGATTTACGAACAGCCACGAATAATGGTAGTGTCAATGCTAATGAAGCGCTTCCTCGACCATCCATTTACGTAGACAGACCTGATGCAGATATCTTTATGAGACAGGATAACGAATCAAAGAAAAGTTGGTGGAATTCAATCATGGGCGGATATTCATACAAATACTATAGTGACTATCCCATGGGTCACTCTTCTCTTGAAAGTAACCCACGTCGTAGCAGCATTGATTATAGACCGAGTATAGATAGCCTTTCTCATTTAGCAAAGCGAAGCGTGGAAGGCTTATCATGCAAAAATACAGAATTCTCGGACAATTATGTGCGTGAGAACGAACCAAAAAAGACGAATGGGTTCATATCAAGATGGGTAGGAAATTGGTCTACTAAAAAGTAGTATATATATCCTTGCTGAGCAGATACCTTACTCTTATGTACATATCAAATAACGCGTCTTTCTCTCTTTTACATTTATATATACGCAATCACATATTTTATAAACAACCTGTACATAAACCCTTTGTTTTTTTTTGTGCTATAAATATATAATATATATATTCTCTTTATTAAAAAAAAACAAGGGATGAAAATATTTAAACAGTAGGCTGTGATTTGTCAAACCAAAGTTTGACAGATTTGTCTTGATCAATTGAACCAGAAGCAATGATATTCATTGTTGGATGACATGCAATACAAAGAACAACATCTAAGAAAAAGAAGTTGGTAAAACAAGATTTATCCCACTAGTTTAAAAATACTCACCAGAATGTCCTTCTAATTTTTGTACAATTTCTTTTGTTTGCAAATTCCAAATATAAATGCAATGGTCTTCACTGCCACTTACTATCCATTTGCCACCCGTGACACTGAAGCTAGCAAAAATACAATATTTGTTGTTTTCATGGCCGCGATATGTTTTGAGGCATTTTCCGGTGTGATAGTTCCACAGTCTCAAGGTATTGTCAAGCGTAGAAGCAAGGATATATTTACCGTTAGGTGAAAACTTGACAAATGATCTAATTCCGTCCGTTACTACCTCGCCATGCAGTATAATATATTCAGAGTATTAACTTACACTGGTGGATTATCATCATCTACTAGTGTCTTCAAACATTGACCACTAGCTGTATCCCAAATACGACTTTATGTGATAACACTGATTAATACCGCAATATACACAATCCTTCTCGTCCACTTACATTAAGCCATCATGACTACAGCTAACAATCATAGTACCATCTCTATTAAAGTGCACAGCAGAAACAGGATCTGAATGAGCGGGTAATGTCTTCATACATTTACCTATTTACAATAATGATTTAGCAAACCATGTCATATTCCATGTAATTAAAGACAAAATACCCTTTTTAACATCCCAAATCTTGATACTTTCGTCAAAAGAGCCAGACACAATCAGATTCGACTGAGGATTGTAATTGACGCAAAACACATAGTTTGAATGGCCCTTCAACACCTTGACTGTATCACGCTTAGTTTCGAAACGTATGTTGTTAGTTGTTACTGTGGCAAATCAAAAGAACATAATAAGAACTCACTGTTGCCAGACTCCAAATTCGAATGGTTCTGTCATCAGAGGCTGAGCAAAGGTTTTGTGAGTCGGTTGCCCATGCCACATCTGAGATACCTTGCGTGTGTCCTTCAAGTGTCGTCTCGTATTTTCCATCCAACGCGTGCCAAATCTTGATTGTTTTATCAGCAGCTTTTGAAGTCTAAATTAATCCATCCTCCCTTCTTCTTCTTCTTCTTTATAACTTACAGCAACTAGCAAGCCATTTTCCATCAGGTGAAAACTTTACACTCGACACAGACATGCGATGTCCCACGAGTGAATACTTTAGTTCATATTGAGGTTTGCGTTGTTCTGGTCGCGGTGCTGCTGGTTTATCGTTATCTGCCTTTTTGGCCGCTGGTTCTCCTGCACTTTCCTCTTGTGCTCGTTTTTCTGCTCTTTTTTCTTCAGGAACTGGGGTATTTTCAACTTTCTTTTCTGTGTCCGTTTCCACTATTTCATTCTCTTTCCGTTAATGACCTATTGTCGTTATTCTTAACAATAAGAACAAAAAAAAAACTTACTTTTTCTATTTGAAACTATCTGTTTATTTAAGGTTAATAACAATGTTTGGTACTTGAAATATTTTGAATTTACCAAATGTAATTATGAA
>VCJC01002317.1:12334-23225 GCA_024140195.1 Backusella luteola | reverse complement strand
ACCAGGGGAATAATTGAGAAAAGAGAAATATATCATGTATAAAGAGTATTTTTCAGACAGTGAGAAAATAAAGAGAAATATATCATGTATAAAGAGTATTTTTCAGACAGTGAGAAAATAAAGAGAAGGTAGCCATGTAGCAAGGTCCATAAAGTCATATTACACACCAATGAGGGATAGCATGATATAAAGCAACAGAGTAACGTACCAATATGACAGAGGTAGATTCAGTAGATACAATTATTCATAATTTGTTATTTTAAAAACCAGAACATCTGGCGAGCCAGACATACTATATTCCATTATTTTAGTATCATGACTTAGGTTAATACCAATCTCTTCACCTCTCTTAATCCCCCCTTTTTTTCTCATCAACCTTTTCTCTCTTTTTTCTCAATAATTTGAAAATGTTTCTCAGCAATTTGAAAATCTTTTCTTATTAATTTGAAATTTGTTCTCATTTTCTTGAAAAAGAAAGAGTACACCACTAGGCGAAAAATAACTTTATATTTCAATAAAGGTAATCACCCACTATGTATGTTGTTTTTCCATTTCGTGCAAAGTGCATGATCACGCAGATTGAATATATTAAAACAGTACAAGTATTTTAATAAATATGAAAAAGGATTGATTACACGTAGTAATGAAAAGGTGTGCAATATAATTAATATAAAACGGATGTAGCGTTGTTGCTGTTGCTGTTGCTGTTGGAGGTTTGCAGAGATATTGTAAATTATTGATTTTTGTTTGTATAAAGAAATGAATAAATAATAATAAAAGAATGACAAAAAGAGATTTGTATAAAATTAATACTTGGTTTCGCTCCAAAGATAAGGTAAAATAGTAACACATGCAGTATAAAGCACGGTAAAGAACATGATGAAACTTGTATGAACACCGGACCATCCATTTTGCTTCATTTCCATATGAATAGCATAGAATGCAACACAGAAGAAATGATATACCAAGATAAGAGGTTTTTGAATCAAACCTGATAAAAGACCAACGGGTTCACTGATGCAGGTACCTCCTAATAAGAAGTAGCCAAAACATCCACGCTGTAAGATTTCTAAGTCGTAGTCTATAAAAGGAGATCCATTATTTGTTACTCATAATATCCCTACACAAGTACTGTATTGTTTTACCATGATTTGCAGCAAACAGTCTATAAAGAGCCATAGCCAAAACATTGATGGCTGTGCAGTATTTCTTTCTTTGCCAATGGAAAGACTTTAGTTTTTGTAGAACGAGGTCGGTATCTGTAAATGAGGGTACATGCTCCTGCGATAAGAGCTGTCTTAACAATACAACATCGTTGAATGCTACGGTCATACCACCACCCGTTAAGGGATGACGGATATTCATAGCATCACCCAGTAATATCATGCCCTCTGTTTTATTGACGGAAGGAGGCAAGAATCCATTAGGCATTGATCGTAGTCTCTCTGTCTCCAATGCTTCCAAAAACTTGACGGCAATTGTATCAGGTAATTGGGGTGCAATATTCTCCACTAAATAATTCTTCAAGTCGCCATTTGAAACTGAGGGCAATTTACCAGGCACGTCGACCAAAATGCGAGTGTCATGTGTACTGATCTGATACATCAAAATGGGCGAAGGTTCAGCCAAGATGACATGACCATTCTGTGGTGAGGGTAGAACGAGGTCCTTCATAACAAAACTTATACATGTAAGCCCACTCCTGTCTCTGATGCCCATTAAAAAGTGAAACTTACCCCACAAAATTGGATCTCACATCCGGTGTCTTTATGGTGAAATCTTTACGGAATTTAGAAAATAATCCATCTGCGACAATAGTCAAAGGAGCGTAAAACTATCACAAAACAAACCAAAGAGTTGTAGGGACCTGTAGAGAAATGAATGGAAATGCATTTCTACTTACTTGTTTTTCTTGTTGCTCAGATTTCAATTGAGCCACAACACCAATCACTTTATCCAATTCAGGCTCTTTTATTAATGAATTGACAGTAGCCTCTTTGACAGTTACACTAAACAAGACATTTTAATTTCCATGGATACACAAAAAATATACAAATAAGGCTTACTTTTCGGTGCCAGTGGCAGCTTTTCTCAGATTCTGGATGAATCGACCATGATGAAACGATTTACCAACGGCTTGTTTCTCAGTTTCTTCATCTACCGGATAAGGGATATCCACTGTGTCTCCGTTTCGAATCACAACATAGCCATAACAAGGAATGCCATCAATCCCCTCAATACAGTCTATATTATACACACACTATAAGCTTCTCTCTTCTCTTCCACTTTTTAAGATGAGATCCACACTGCTTACCTTCCATTCCTAAGGCCTTCAAGGCCCTCACACCTCCAGGCTGTAACAATTCCCCCACAATACGATCAGGTTCAGAGAGATCGCGTTCCAACAAAAGGACACGTCTGCCGTCAGTGGCAAAGGCTCTGGCAGCAGCACAGCCGACAATACCAGCGCCCACAACAATTAAATCGTATTCCTCGATAGCCACCTCTGACATGTTGAATGTAAAAGTTGTTGAAGAGAGTAGATGATGAGTACAGAAATAAAAATTTAAAAAAAAGGACTGATAAAAATAAAACTTTTTTTGTTTTATTTTATTTTAAACAGTGAGTGGAATATAAAAAGTAATGTATAAATATGGAACCGATAGGATAACTATCACGTGTAAGTATTGTCACATGAAAGAGAAGAGCCATGGAATCCGAACATTGCTGGACATTGTCGATATATTTTATTCACTTGTGTGCATTTATTATATTTATTATCGAAAACAAAAAGTGCAATATCATCCATGAAGCAGAGGGAGCAAGTGTATTATTCAAGGGGTGGTCACTTTTTTTTGTGGTGAAACACATCTATTGTTGCCTTATTAGCGCGTTTCTGTACTAAACCATCTCCACCCATATTTATGATTACATTTCTTATATTCAAAACAAAACAACTGTCATTCATTTTGGTATCACAAATCGTTTATACATATCGAACCATCTTTTTTATTTTTCAACTCATCGTTGTTGCACAAAGCGTAAAAAGTCTAAAAGGCAACCCCAAATGAACGAAATCGCTTTGTATATATCGCTCATCAATGGATCGCTGTTTACCCAAATTAAATGCTATAACCAAGAGTTTATTTATTTACTTTGATGGACCTGTCAAGGATAAAAGGGGATCTAATCAAACCATAACAGAAAGATCACTGGATTCAGTTTATTTTCACATGCTTCAATTCTACAAGATGTCGTTTTCTTTATCGGACTCGAAAAGAAAGCAATGCGTTGGGGAATTCTAAAAGAGTATATTTTCAAATCTGTATGAAGCTGAAGTAGCTGTATTCACTCTAATGTGTAGGAAATAGTATTTCCATTTATAGATCGAGATGACAAGCCTTGATCTGTCATCAGATCGAATGTTTGTAGATATTTATTGGATTTATTTTGTTAATAAAAGTTTTGATATCTTATCATGGTATGTTTCACCCCTTAGTGCATTTTCTTCTTCTTCTTTTTTGCAAACTTATGCTTTGTACGCTAGGAAAATTATCAATGCTCTCATTTGTACTCGAGAAGAAAAGCTAATAAGATACTACTGTGGATAAACATTCAAACTGGCAGAAATCATCTCTTTGCTTCTATATTTTTGGTGCTACTATAGTTGATAAGAATATAATCCACTTTAGAAACATTCTGGTTGCTTTAGCCTCTTTTACAAGATTATTCCTTTTCCATCATCCTTTTGTGCAAGTCTTGACCTGTCATATTTGACAGGCAGTAATCGCTGTCAACTTGGTCAAGCGAACGTCAAAAAAAACAGTAATGTAATCCTTTTTTTTGTATTAGAAAGGAACAAATGTGGTATCATTACTTGAATGCATTACCAGCAGTTCAATCAATTATAAAATAATACGATAGGTTAAAGCTGAATGAATAGAAGTGACTGGGTTGTTATTTTTTTAACCAATCACATTGATCGAAGGGGAAAAAAGTCAAAGCACGAAAAAAAAAAATGGAGGTGTAAAAATCAGTTGCTTTCAAAAGTGTAGAAACATGGTTGAAACAGCCTCTAATGTATTATTCCCACTTGTGATCCCCATTGATGACGAAAACCAAATATTCAGTGGCTATATACCTATTCATGTAAAGAAAAAGGAAATACATATACCTTGTCAACTAAACCTCTTACCCACTTCAAGAATGACGAATACATGATTCGCTTAGAGTTCAAAAATAAAGCAATATACGGCTCCATACCCTTGAGCGCACTATTAAAAGGCCATGAAGCACAGATTCAAGAACTTTTCCAACATAACAGTGATGCAATGGCGTTTTTGGTGGCATTGAAAAAGCTTGTTGAGACCATATCCTCACCAAAGGCACCGTTCTACTATTCTTCGAAAAGATATGCATGTATAATACAACAATTACAGCAAATTGGGTTTGATTGTATACACTCACTTGATGATACGCTCACAGAAATAACATTTAAAAAGTAAATATACAAGAACATTTTTACTGGTCAATGCCCAACTGACTGATACCATCCAGTCATAACTACCTTTTCAAAACAAGTATACCTCCCACGTACCCCGCAGAAAAGCCGATTGTTCTAACAGAACTACCAGAGCCTATTGTACCAACAATCTCTTTAAAAGAGCTCCTAGATCAATTCACACGCATTGTTGAACGCTACCAGGATTTATTCGAATGTTTGGATGAACTGGATAGCAAGATGCGAATTCTAGAACCAGACACACCAAAAAGATCAGACCTATGGCGTCTGGTTGGACTTGGACACCACTGTTCAGTGCAGTTAGAGTTGGACAAGCACAACCCACGACATCGACCCACTAGAGTGCGGTTCTTTGGCAATCAAGCACGCGTCAAAGGGCTAAAATCAACATGGCAGTCGAGTGAGTGGGATGAAAAGCAGACACCTTGGTATAACCTCCATCACATACTGCAAGGTGTGGTTGTTGAGCATAAAAAGCAGGATTATACCCAAGTTGGTGAAATAGAGTGTGGTATTTGTTATTCTTACAAGTTGCATGATGGCGCGATTCCCGACATCATTTGCAGTAACGAACTATGCAGTCGCAGTTACCATCCGGTTTGTTTGTCAGAGTGGTTAAAGTCTAATCCAGACACTCTTCAACAGTTTGATTTGTTGTTTGGTAAATGTCCTTATTGCCAAGAGGTAAATATTCATTTTTATATTATTATATAAAATCTAACATGGATGCTATTTGTAGAAAATAACCACGAAAGCCATATTATAATCGCTTATAATAAATACATTGTATATATATATATAAAAGAGATTGTAAAAGAATCCAATACCATACTATTGCGAATAAAATAGATATTTTGCAAGTAACCATGGTTACCATGGTTGTATTTGACAGAATTGTGGTCAATCAAGTATAATAATATTTGTGTTGACCCATAAAGTTGACTCAAATCAACATCAATTAGTTTTGATATTAAATGAAAAGTATATCTCCAATGTTTAAATTATAAAAAGTGTTTATATTAAAAAACAACATGAATATTCATTTTTGATCCGATTTAACAAATATTCTCGTTTCATATTTAAATACATATTTGATGATCAATTTTACTTTTTTCTTTTTTTTTTCCTATTTATTTATTTATTTATTTATTTATTTTTACAATGGCACCTTATAGTGGTAGAGACATTGCACTTTTCGTTGTGGCATTCTTTTTCCCTCCAGCAGCAGTTATTATCAAGACAGGATGCAGTGCTGATTTACTTATCAACGTGTGCCTCTGTTTTTTAGGCGCGGGTAATTAAACTAAAAAAGAGAAAGACTCGAAATGAAGAAAAAGAGAGATATTGACACATAGCGTTTAGTGCCTGGTATTATCCATGCTTTTTATATCGTCCACAGGTATAACGAAGGTATTGAGGATTTAGAGGCTGGTGGACTTCAATATCAACCGGTACCAGCAGAAGAACCTCAAAGAGTGGTGTATGGTGCTACTCATCCTAGCAGTTAACCGGCTTGGCGCTCTTTTTCTCTCTTTTTGCCAAGCGTATCACGTGTATTTTTTTTTCTTTACAGCTGTGTACAATAAACGAGTATATGCATCTATTTATTTATCATTTTTACACATCAAGCAACTTAGTAAGTAGTTATTCATCTATTTATATATAGACAATGGGGTTTCTCTCTCTTTGTGTGTGTTTGGGATAGGAGAGAGGACGTTTTGATGTTTTCAAAAGGGGGTGCTCGGCAAATTCTTATTTTGATTCAAGCATTTCAGCCAATCATTTTACAATATTATAAATAAACCAGTTTACGATACCAATATCGATCACTATTGATCAGTTTCATTCAAACGTGTTTGAAGATGATGAGATCAATACAGATGTATTAACAGACAGATGTCATTGGTCATTCTACTCATTCATACATAATTAAAAACCATTAGTGATGTTAACACTTTTTTTGTGCTCTAAAAATATCCCTTGAAATCAAAGATGTGTAAGAAACGCAAACATGAATGAATGAAAGAAATAGATGTAAAAATGTACATTATTTATTTATTAACTACTTTTTGAGTATATATATATATATATATTAATAAGTAATAAGAGAGACAAAACATTCAGCTAAACATAGAGCATGCATCCATCCCACAATAGCCACCGCCATTATCACAAAAATTATTACAAAGTTGTTCCTCATTAGAGTTTATCTGGCACAGTTTCCCATTCACGCCGGTGACAAAGGGGAAGCACATATTAAAAGGAATATCTCGGATGGGACTCGCGCAGGAACAGTTTCGAGCAGCTACTTTGAACTGATCGCACAATATGATGGATGAAGGCTCGCATGTAGCACCAGGTGAAATGGTGACACTGTATTGAACAAGTAAGGTAAACAAGAATAGAGCTATAATTTTCATATTTTGATATAGCATTTTGAAAAACAACAACAAAAATAAAATAATTGTAAAAAGATGACATTTTATACAAGCATGAGAAAATAGGATGAGCTTTAGAGAGTTTAACTTGATTTGTATAAAATAGATCTAATGATACAAAAAGTCATCCAATATCATTCGGAAAACTATTCTAAAGTATCCTCACGCATCTATTTTTATGAATTTACTCTTTGACAGATTTTATCCATCACGTTGTGGGCGTGCTCTATAAATAAAAACGCAAAGAGTCTCAAGTATATATATATATATACCCTTCAAACAAAAACACTCTTCATCTCTCTTTCTTTCTTATTCCATAGAAATAGAATGGTTATGCAAGCATGCCATATTATTACTTGACTATCCTGAATACCATAAACAATTCCCCAAAATGAATAATCAAAAGTACAGTGAGTTTATAATTATATATATATATACTTTTAGTCACTTCATGATCAGTTCTTGGAATCATGAGGAAAATGCATCTTTTCGAAGGGCGTGTTTTATTATTCATTCAGAACAAACAAAAAAAAAGGTGTTTTATTTATGATTTCAAAAAGAGATAACATGGGGGGATAGAGAAGAAAAAGTTGTGAAAAAAAAAATTATGCGGTAGCTTCAGGCTCGTCTTTCTTCTTAAGAACCAAAGATTCGCCAGTGATGCGCTTCCAGATATCATGGACATCATCACAGACAGTTTCAAAGTGAGAAGTAGCATCATAAGAACGAGAGATGTAGACATGGTCTTGTTTACCATCATCAATAGGGATTTCCATGGGTGATACATGGACAAATCTATATATAAATGCATTTAGTCATTTGTTTCCTTGTCAACTCTCTCTTTTCTCTCTCTCTCTCTCTCTCTCTCTTACTTGTCTTCAATAGGACCCAATAATCTCAAACCAGCCTCAATTTCTCTTTCAGGCTGATCAGTCTCAACAATGGTAGAGACAATAGCCATATAATAACCAGCTTTGCAGACCATATGGTCGCTACCAACACAGGCAACGTAGATGTCGTGCTGACGACCGACCTGGTTCTGAGGAATGACAATCTGACAAGAGTCAGCGTCGTTGGTGCTAGGGATGGGGTGAGTCAAGAGACAGATGGCACGGACAACGGAGCCGACCTTCTGTACCTTGCTGGAGACGTAGGAAGGATCGCAGATCACCATCTTGGTGTTGACAACTTCGTCACCGGATCTGACACCGGTGACTTCTCCCTTGTCGTTGTAAACCAATTCGTTTGCGTCCTTGTTCAACATGTAAGTACCACCGTAAACAGCAGACAATCTATATACAAAGATAAATATATGTATTTTATCTCCTATTTCACTGCCCATTTCTTACCTGGCGAAAGCCTGAGGAAGGTCACCAAGACCATACAAGGGATAAATATAAGGACTCTTACCATAACGGAGGACAGAAGCAGCATACAATCTGACCTTCTCAACAGTATCACGAGCAGGCTTGCTCAAGTAGGAATCATCCAAATGAAGGGCCATAGCATGACCAATAAACTCCTTTGTGTTGTCACCCAAATTGAACTTCTTGAACACGTCTGCCATGGACATTTGATCAAGGTTGACACCCTGATGGGTAGCAGGATTGTTATCCTGGTATTCGCTGACCCATGTCAAGAAACCCTTCATGCGACGCTTCTCAAAGATACCCATGAGAGGGGAAGAGAGGGCCTCGGAGGCATTGGCAGGTACCTTGCATACCTTGCCATTGCTGTAGACATAGGAACCAGCAATCTGCTTGAATTCCAAGTAGCGGGTCACATCAGTGTGTGTCAAGAAACGGACAATCTCACCATTGGCCATCATGAATTTGGGAATCAAATCAATGTTCCAATCACGATCGCGTCCAAGGCTCTCTGGTGCCTTTTGTTCGGGTCTGAACTTGTTGAAAAACTGAGCAGGAAACCACGTTAACACATGAAGTTTAATTTAAAAAAAAATACATTTAAACTTACTTGTGTCAAGTTCAAAGAGGCAGATTCGGCGCCGTAATAATCGTTACGGTCCATATGAAGCACCTTCTTACCATCTACAGACAAAAGACCAGATAAGATACATTCGGTTAAACCAGTACCCAAAACAACAACGTCGTAATCAGTATCCTATTTGTTTTGAACACAGTTAGCAGTGTCATCTGGTGATTCATTGTTGAAAAAGTTACCATGATGAAGTTACTAAATAAAAAGATATAATAAAGGAAAAGATGCAATATATAAAATTAAAGCGCATTTAAAAATTAAAAAAAACAAATGACGTGGATCCGTTCTCGTGTGCACTTTTTTTGGCTCGATTTGACCAATGAAATCAGTTCTGTCATACATGAAATTGGTTGCTTGAAAACAGATCTCAAGAGAGAGAGAAAGCACATGCCTTTTCTTTCTTTTTTCTCTAAGAAACAACGTTTGTGCTAAGCACTCTTATTTTCTTATTTTTATTCTTTTATAACATGATTCAATGTTAATAAAAGAAGGGAAAAAGTGTGCTTTCCCATTCTTTTAATTGATGCATGAACAATACAAATGTTGTCAACGCTCAAAGAGTTTCATACAATAAATAGAGAGAAAACATTTTTTTTTTTTTTTAAACTACTATCCAAGTATCTGTTATTCGTATTGATCGATCACTTATCTTGTCCTATTTTTTGACTTTGGATCTTTTTTTTTTTAACTTTTGTTTCAGCGCAAATAATAATAATAATAATAATAATAATAAAGTGTCATCATCGTTTCTGTTCAATTCAAGCGGTTTCTCTAATGAAAAGGAAAATACAAAAAGATCATAAAACTGTTTCAGGAGTGCCCGTCACTCATTTGACTGACTTTGAAACGAAGATGCACTATTTTTTTCTGTTTTTTATTATATTTTTTGGAAAAGAAGAGAAAAAATGCCTCTTCTCTCTTTACCCTTTTCTTCGAGTAATAAAAAAACAAATGGCAGAGGATAATAACAAAAAAGATAAATTTGTTCGAGTTGTATCCTTTGATACGATGACGGATACGGATCTTCCAAATTATTCGTTTACACTTCGAGGAAAATCAACCGATTATAAAAAGACAAGAAGATCACGCACGTTTATGGTGGCAACAGACTTGGCCAACTATAGCGAATATGCACTTCGATGGGCAACAGATGTAAGATATATAGAGGGAGAGAGAGAGAGAGAGAGAGACGATTGTGATTAATATAGAATATCAAATAGGAAATCATGGATGATGGAGATGAATTGATTGTATTAAGAGTAGTCACTGTCGATATGAATGGTAAAGAGTTAGTTTGTTAGGGGAGAGTAATATATTAAATAACAAATTAGATAAAAAGTATAATATCGCTAGCTTATTAGAAACAGAGGCAAAACAATCAAGGGAAAATGCAAATCAAGTCATGGAAAATATCATGAGTGGAGCAGGTGTTGAAAAGAAAATTAATGTGATACTTGAATTTGTGATTGGAAAAGTACAAGAGAGTATACAAAGCATGGTTGGTAGATGAAGATTATTATTGTTTTTGAATATAAACCCTTTTTTTATTAGATTGCTATGTATCAACCCTCCCTGCTGATTGTGGGCACAAGAGGTTTATCCGAATTCAAAGGCATGCTTTTAGGAAGTGTATCCAAGTACTGTTTACAGCACTCGCCTGTGCCCGTTGCCGTGGTGCGTCCCGAGGGTAAAGGCAAAAAGACCTATTCCGGTTCATCCTCTGCTCCGGTACCGGCGATAAGCGATAAAAAGAAGAAAAAATTGGGCGGCATCATGCGCATTGGAAGTGTACAGGCCAACATGAATTAATTATTTTTGCATGACGCTTTTTATCGTGAATTAGCGGAGTTATTAATATCCTTCATACGTCACCGCTCCTGTTTCTATGTGTGGTGTATTTGAAAAATTCCACTTACGCGTCGCTCAAAAT
>VCJC01002306.1:27822-45603 GCA_024140195.1 Backusella luteola | reverse complement strand
AAAAAAAAAATAGATCCACTACTCTTTCTTGGTATTTCGCATTGTTAGCTAACCATCCTGAAGTTCAAGAAAAAATTTTCAATGAGTTGGATAAATATATCAATGAAAATGGCCGTATCCCATCATTTTCAGATAGAGAGGAAGTCCCATATTGTCTTTCTGTTATGAAGGAATGTATGAGGTTGAAGCCGACCACTCCTTTCGGCCTGCCGCGCGAAGCCACTAGTGATTGTAAGTTATTCTTTTTGTAGTGATATTAAAATAATAAGCCCCAAAAACAAGACTTGTATATGTGATGATAAACGGCTTAGTATTCATCTACCTAAACATATATGAGAAAGATAAAAACTGAAACTAATCTTAAAAATCATTTGGTAGTCATCGTGGACGATTATTTCATTCCCAAGGGAGCAACATTATTGTGTAGCATGGACAAACTTCATAGAAGCGAGAACTTTTATCCACGAGCAAACGAGTTTATTCCTGATAGATTTATGAATGATTCAAAGTTGATGAACACAGCTGCTAATGGAAAAATCCACGAACGTGATCAGTTTAATTTTGGTTTTGGTCGTCGTATTTGTCCTGGTATTTATTTGGTAAGATATTGCTTATAGATAAACATACAAGTGTATTCATTTATAAATGTATAGGCTGAAGTGGAAATGTATTGTGCTTTTATCAATGTCTTCTCAAACTGTAGAATTGATCCTATCAAAGACTGCCAAGGAAATTCCGTCTATCCTGATATTGATGATGTATTGGATAACGGCCTTGTACAATCTCCTGTTCCTCACAAGATTAAGTTTGTAAAGAGACAAACTACTACAGTGGCTTAAGCACACTTCTTTTCTTTATACTTTTTTTTTCTACCTCTCCTTTGTTTAGTTAAATTTACTCAATATGGAAAGGATATTATTTATTTATACTTTTTTATTTGGTGCGCCTGTCCTTATTCCTTTTCCTTATATCATGTTTATCTGTCATACATTCCTTTTATTCATTTTCTTATTTTCATGTATATTTTATGTATGGTTTAATTCTGAATATAATAAACAAGTCGTGCTTTGATTGTTTACAAAACAACTGAGAAATAGACATGGCTTTGAAAAAAAAAAAAGGAAAATGGAAACAGCAACTCGGTTCCTTGTGCGATGTTTCACATATATTTGCTTAAAACGAAGTTAATTGTCGACATTACATGAACGAATATTTGTGAAAAAGCATGCTTAATTCTCTTTTACTGTATTGTTGTGATGATGGTAAAGTTATGAGTAGTGTTAAAGTATAGTATGGTAAGTGTTTGGCTATATATTCATAATGCATTTGTTGTAAATTCTGACTCGTATTTCGGCTTTCTGAGATAGTAAGACGTAACACCATGTCATAATTTATTCCTCTATTGTCCACAAGGATCTAAAGGAGACACCTGCCATTATTTTTTAAAAGCACAAAAAAGGAACTCTCGTAGTATAAACATCATTATGGCTGTTTTATTTGACATTATATAATAACGAGAAATCAGAACAATAGTTTTATTTTAAGTAATAAAAATATATGGTTATTCTCTTTTGTTTATATCTCCATCTTCAGTCTACACCCCATCCATTACATGAACCAGGCTGTCCTCAAAAGGATATTGGATCCGAACAATAAAGTATTTGAGTTTGAGCCTATGCCTACAGCTGCAATAAAAGACAATTTCGTTTGAATGTCTTAATATCTTGAACATAAAAAGCAAAATGTTCTTGCCAAAAGAGTTCCATTGATTTACGGCGTATTGCACGATGCATCGAATTTCGTTTGAGAGGTATTTTTTTATCACGTTCCATCTTGGCTTTCAATTTGAATATAGAAATACTTCTAACCAATACTGGTGCTTTGGTACGCTCCAGTCTCTCTTGTTCTATCTGGTACTCATCTTCAGTAGCTGATCGTATAAGCATCTCGTCCCTCTTTTATTGCCTGGTGCTCTTACTCTTTCTCTTTCTCTTTCTCTTTCTCTGGAGTTCTCGCCTCTGGCGATTGATAGTTTTCACTTTTCCTCTAAACATCATCAAATACTAAAACCTATCACTTTGAGAATACGGTAGATGTATATTGAGTTTAAAAGTGAGTGTCATGACTTGGATAGCTCGTTATTTCCCCCCTCACATTAAAGTTCAATGTGGTTGAGAATACTAAATAAATAACAATGGATTCTAGAACGAGGTATACTTTGTGTGAAAACAAAAATATTTCCAAAAGCGTTTTCATATGCGATTTCGTATACATTTGGTACTTTGTTAGGCTCTTTACATTCTTTAATGAAATATAGTCGATTTCATTTAAAATTATCGCATTTATTACCTAAATTTAGGTCAAACCGAAAATCTTTGTAAGGTCATCAGGTCATTTCCAGGACGTGTAAACGAGGTTGAGTATTCTAATTCAAAGGTTAAAAATAAGCAATGGTTATATTATATTAACAAGGTTAGTATATAATATTTTGGATTTATGTAATGAGCGCGCGCTAAGCATGACGTGAGTAAGGTATATCTTTTATAAGAACCAGATGGTTTGCCATTTTTCCAAACGGATATAAGACTTTTTTTGGTATTCAAAGATTAACAATGGGAAAGAAAAAAAAGCATTACTTAATAAAACAGTTTTCTTATATCACTATATCTTCAAGCTAAACTAACATTCTTAAAATGATTTTTTTGACGGAACAACCCATAAATGTTCACATCCGTTATTGTTGATTATTATAGTAACCAATTTTTTATGCATATATGTTGAAAATAATTCATCTTTATTACTCTTTATATAAACATTAGTTATTATAACTGAGCGAATTTCAGCTATAAACAAACACATATTCTTTTTTGAAAGAAAAAAAAGAGAATATAAATTTTATAATATCAACCAGGCTGGAAAAAAAAGAGGAAAAAAAGATATATAATGAAAAGCTAAATTTTGGAATTATAAAACGATGTCCTAATTTACCGTATCTGCTATTTTTGGATTATGTGTATGGCTCTAAGGTCGACTTTTAAACAGAATATATTGAGCTCAAAAAGATGCTCTCGTTTAATTTCAGGTATTGTCAATAGACAACAGCATTTAATTTAAAAATAGGCACAGGAATGTGAGATAATAGGACCCACATGTTTAACTAAACAAAATACGGCTTCGAAAAAAAAATCTGATTATTTCTTTTTGATATAAAAGCAGTTGTAAAATCGTAACGTATTTCCTTTTTATATAGTAATAATAATAAAAAAAGTAAACTAATGCGTATTTTGAGTCTAACTACTTTGGCCATTGGATTAGTCTTTGTATCTACAGTATGTGCTTCTCCTTCGTCCTCACGATTTGAAAAACGAGGTCATCGCTGTGATGATGGGTGCGAATCTGATCACTCTCCTTCGGGAAGCGGATCAGGATTTGGTGCAGGTATGCTACTCCTGACATGTTCAAAATTATTGATGAGTGCATTATAAATATCTAATTGACATTTAAAGGATATGGCGGAGGCGGTGGTGGAGAAAATAAGGACGCCATGGGAGGAGGTGCTGATATGTTCCAGCGTTTAGCAACTAGCTTTGGCTTCGGAAAAGCTGAAAACAATAAAGCCGGTGCTGATGATATATCAGGAGGCGGTGGAGGTGGTGGCGGAGGCGGAGGACAAGGTATGATTCACTCATCAATTTTTCACCGGTACTTTATGATTAAATAACATTTGAATACAGGAGGCGGAAAAGGCTTTGGTTTTGGCTTTGGTAAAGGATCTGGAGGTAACGGCTAAAATATATACTACATTGTTTTAAAAAACAAGAATATTAACTTGTATTAAAACATAACATAGGAGGCGGAGGAGGAGGTGGTGGCGGTGGCTCCAGTTAAAAGAAATAACTACTTTAATTCACTTAAAGGAAGCAACCATTATTATTTTTATTAACTAATTAAATGATCATACAGAATAAAATAAATTTTGTTATTATTATTACTTTTTTTGTGATGATGAAAAGCATCATTTATTAGTGTTGTGATAGTTTATTATTTTCTTCGTCGTAAAGCTGGCCAAAGCACTTGGTCCATTGGTCTTCTGGAACTAAGGATCCAAAGAGTTCCTTCATGTTTTTTCCAAGCTATTGTATAAAATCAGTAAAATCCTTTACTCTAAATCAATATAATAAAGCTCTTACCTCCTCCAACTCTTGAATAATGCTTTCCATAAGTACTACATAAGCGTAATAGACCATATAGCACTCGTATTTCTTTTCTTCTGTAAGATCATATTTCTGTAATCCATGTTCTATCACAGTTGGTAGTTGCTGTAATCGTCTCATCAATGCTTTTCGTGTATTTTCGGCTTGTGGAAAAAAAGGTGGGAGTGGCGTTTTTAGTTGCAATGCCGATGCTAATAAATAAAAATATAAGAATACATTGCCTGTCATCTCCATAAATTCGCGCGATACAGGCAACAAAAGACTTCGTCGAACGTGCATAGCCCAAACATCCTTTAAAATTACAACCCTCATTGTCAAAAGTTTATCCAGTATATTTTGACTCGAGTTTAGCATGGCCGAGTATGTTTTGATAGGGAAAGCTCCTTTCAATCTTGGTTCGTTTGGAGCGTGTACTAGTAAACCTTGGAGCTCAAATATGTTTAACTGGATGGATATTTCTGTTTTCTGTAAGATTTTTTCCCTGATATTATTTCTTTTTGTTAAAATTGATGCTTCGTTCCATAACATTTGTATCCCGGTGATATTTATATCTTGAGAAACAGGCTCCTCGTCTTCGGAATAAACTGATACCAATTGCTTGTAAAGCCACAAAAGTCTTAAAAGTAAATCCGATAGACCTTTTCGCACTTGTGTACGTGCTTCATAAGGCCAAATATAAGCAGTTACAATGAGTCCTTTAAGAATCAATCAAAACATTTAGAAGGTGTTTCATACAATGTATATTTATCTTACCAATCACAACTCCTAGTGATACTGTGACGCAGCGCATCCATGTAAGCTCGAATACATTGATAGTGTTATCGTATCGATTATTATATTTAAATAAGACTACGAGGTTGTATGCCAGAAGGGTAAACAATCCAAATCTACCATGCTTGTGCTGAAGTATCAGCCAAAAACTTGGAATTGAAATTAGCCAAGTTATTAGCCAGAGAATAAAAGTGTATTCTTCAAATAATGTGTATACAATTGCGGCGGTGATGCATCCAAAAACGGTCGCTAGAATTCGCAAGATAGCACCTATATTTGTTCCTCCTACGGTAGGTGTCATAACTGCCACTACCTGGTATAAAATTGAGTTTTGTAAAGTGTATAGTAATTGGCATGTTTTAATGTGTCTCTTACTGTTATAAGTGCCCATTCCATTCGAAAATTCATGAAATAGGGTCTAGTATAGGGTATAAACGCAAACACTGAAATTATTTCGGCGGTCAGCATTGATTTCAGCGCAAATCTAACTCTGTGTGTTTTAAATGCTGAAAAGAAACCCCAGAGGATGAGAAAAATCCTTCTCCAATTTGTCTCGGGGGTAGGCGTGTGTAGGGTATTGAAAGTATTATGGTTATTTGGTGTAAATAAATCTTCTTCTTTTTGGTTGCCACTCGCTTTATCATCCAAGAATGTAGAGTTTTGTTCTTTAGTAAATAGATAAATAAAGAACATTTATAGAGAGATGAATGAATTAATCAGATGCTATATTATATTTCTTAAACTTACTGTCTGAAAATAAATAAGCCATCCATGCCATTATACTTCCAGTTCTGTCCTCATCGTCTATATTTTCATAAACAGATTGTACACATTCTACTAATGTCATCAACTCTTTTACAAACTCGAGCAAACAAAAAACGAAGAAGTAAACCAAAAATACATCGTCCCCGGAAAATTCTTTCATCAGACCAGAATGAATTTCGTCTGGGCTTAGATTATTTAAAGAGTAATTCTTCTTGAGCTTCCGTTTGTAAAATCTGGTAAGTGCTTGATGCTGTGATTTTTCGAATAATTCGATAGCATCCGACAAATTTTGTTGCAATAACTGAAATGATGGTGTCGTGTGTGTTGTTTCATTTCGAAAATGCGCCTGCAAGTGAATAATAGTTTGTTTACAAGTGTATGCCAATGATTTCATAGGATGTCTAACTGTTCTGATAAATTGCACCAAAGGTCCTTCTTGTTTTTTTTTCTCGCCTCCAAATCGTTCCTCTTCATTTGTTTTAGAAGTAGAAGTATCGAAATCAGCGTTATTTTGTGTTTTTAAGTCAATGCTGGAAGATGATGCTGAGGATGACCCCATTCCGTTCATATTGTTGAGATCTTCTATTATACGCTCACGTTTTATTTCGTTCTCCATCTTTTTCCGCTGTGTGTCATATTTCAAGTTATATGTCTCGTTTCTATGATTTGATGGCCTCTTATTAACTACTGGTGTTGGCTCGATTCCCCTGTCCCTATATTGATTATCATAATTTCCAGTTGATTGCATAACCTGTACTTGAAGACCGCAGCTGCTTCTTAAGCCACCAACGTGTTGGGCCAATCTTTGTAAACTTTCGACTATTTTATCGTATCCTTCTGAGTGTCTCTTCATATCCAGATTATAAAACTCCAATTTCGCAGCTTTTAATTCTATTTTAAGCTTTATAAAGCTTGTGCGATGGTCCTTTAAAGCATTTTCCAGTATTGTATTATTAGTGAATTCTGGAAGATCCGTATCTAACAAAAACGTTTTTGTCAAGAGTTTAAGCAATATACGTGTAGAAGATAAACTCGAATCAATGTTATCTCTACTTTATATTAGTCTCATGGTTGTGCTAACCCAATTTAAGTTACATTTTCTTTTGAATACCTTAGCTTTTTTGATGCTGTTATTGGCCAAATAAATATGCATACTGCTAGTGATATAATAGTTCCAATGGCTACAATTCCAAAAGTTTGTCCAATAATGGATATATCAAATTCATTTTCGATAAAAGAGCCTTGTCTGATAGTGACAGTGAAAATAATAATGAAGGCCAACCCAGAAGCTGCATGACATTATATACATATTAATACTAATAATGCTAGCAACAATAGCCAATTTCTTACCAGTCAGAACGCTAGGCTTGTTTATTTTAGCCTTGAAATAGGATATTATGAATGTACTACCTCCCAACCAGATTCCCAAAGTAACAGCTGCAGCCGTAATAGGCATATTGTGGTCGATAAAATAATTTGTAGTATACATACTAACGCAGTTTAGAGCAAGTGCCGCTAACGTGTATATCCATCCAAACCCTGCTGCCTCGATTATTCCACCTACTGATTTGGCCGGGTGAAAGAAAACTGTCACAGTGGAGGCCATATGACTTGCAACGTTAGAGCCACAAAGTGCATTTAACTGAGGCACAAAGGTAAAAAGCGATCCAATTGAGTAAGCAAAGCTACATTTTAATATCATTTTTTGATTATGAGTCAAAAAAAGATACTTTTTTTGGAATTTAATGAATCTTCTGGACCATTTTCTGTAAAATAGTTTCAGCTGGTATCTCTGCGATGGCAGTATATGATGGTAACGTGCAGTTTCTTCGTGCTCATTATTTGATAATGACTCTGATAAGGGCATACCTTTAATATCATGTGCATCTCGCCCAACCAATAGTGGTGTATTTTCATTTAGTGTCCTATCATCAACATCATTAACTTGATAAGCTTAAAATTTTATATCAGGTGGTGGCTGTATTATGCTGCTGACTACTGGCTTACCTCTCTGAATTTAATTTCCGACCAGATAATGTGCCACTGAGTTGCTGAGAAGAAATAGGTTGTAGTGTTGATAAAGAAACTGTTCTTTTCTGCCGAGTTCCATCATCAAGTATAACTTCATATTCACTTTGATTATCATAGAGATTAGAAGACGAGGTTCGAGATAATGTATTGGAATTAGAGAATGAGCTCGGTATATTGTTCTTGGAGTCCTGTATCATATCTACATAGTTTTGAAAATCAATCGAACTGTCATCTACACTATTTGATTGTGAGGCCGTAAAATAATTTGATGATGTGTAAGAATAGGACACTTCACCGTCGTTTTCAGAGTTTGTGAGAGGACGAGGTGTTGTCGTGGCTATAAAGGCATTGATAGGCTTATTTTCTTTTTGCCCAAAGAGCTGGGTGATTCCAGACGGTTTGTTTGCGTTTTGTTGAGTTTTATGAGAAGGGGAAATTTGGAAATAATCATCATGTTCATAGTTCAATAATGAACTAGAATTAGACATTCTACTGCTTCTCTTAATAATGTCAATAGAGAATATCGTATGGATGAAAAGTAAGTTACAGAGAAAAAAGGAAAAGGAAAATAGATGTTGAATAAATAAATTATAATAGCATTTGATAATCGATGAATTATACCAACTTGATCAAACTAGTTAATTTAATTATGGCCAATAGATCCGTTCCCATGACAACTTTGTGCTTGTACTTTAAACAATCTTATTTTGTAATTTACAATAAAAACACTTAATTTATAGCATATCAATAAACTTTTAGAATAATTAATACGAGTGTTACACAACTGCCAAATAATGCTTATTGTCTAAAGCCAAATAGTTATCATAAAAGAGGTTCTCTGCTTCTAAATTTTACAAATTTTACTGAACTGCAAAGAGTGGACGCCGAAATGGTCATATATTGTGGTAATTCGAGATGAAAAGAAGAAAAGGCAAGGAAACAAAAGATAATAAGTAGAAGCCATCTCCATCAAATGAAGGTGGTGGTAAAATACCTTTGGTTGGATTTGATGCCTCTGAGCTTGGATCAGCTAAAAAGGGGAATTTTCCGGTCTGGTCAATAGGTTTGTAGACTCTTAGGAAAATCTGAGAGGCAAATTCTACTAGTTTTGATAGATATCGATGAATATTATACTCCCCAAGTATGCTCCAAATGTATCCCATATGAATCTAAAAGATATGAAGCTTGACAGAGATAGTATGCCCACTGTAAAAGTTTGCAATGCTACACTAATGCAAGTCAAAGTATTCCCTACACCACCCCTCACTACATCATATTCGAAAAGAGATCCTCCCGATCCTCTTCCTCCTTTTAGTGAATGCTATATTTGTTTACGCAACCATGTGTGCCGAATACTTTTCGCCAGCGTGTATGATATCAACGATGATAATAATAATAATAATAATAAAAACACTAAAACCGATGGTAATTCTTACAATGAATTAAAGCAAAGGAATCCAGTCTTGGTATTAATATCATTTATTTTACTAAGTAACAGACCTGATATTCAATACAAAATTAAATTACTTTAAACATAAAGCTACCTTTCAATGTGTGGGGCTTTTTTTTTTTAAAAAAAACAATCTAACTTCCAATTGTGTGAGTTTATTCGAAACAGAATGATCTGGTTCGGGAAATCATAAAACTATAAAAAAAAATTACAATTGAAAAAAACCAGCAGTAGATGCGGTTGGTGTATTTTCAAGACTTGTGCTCATGGGATCATCGACACCTTCAATATCTACACTGTTACTTCTGCTTCTATTATTCGATTTTCTGTCATTATCCACGCAAATCATTGGGTAGTCTTGTAGTTCATGTTGGTGTTCATGTTTAGAGCACTCTTCTTCGCGAATTTGCTGCTTCTTACGTTTTTTTCTTTTGCTAGCACAATTTTTGAGTGCGGCTGTCATTTCCATTAATGTAAAGGGCTTGCTAATAAAGTCATTCATACCGGCATCTATGCAAATCTGCCTGTCTTGTCTTGATGCCGATGCAGTAAGTGCAATTATATAGACATCGTTCACGTTGAGCAAAGGATTATCTTGGTTCGAAATTGACTCCTGTTTACGTTCGGATATTATGTAGCGTGTCACTTCTAGTCCATCCATTTCTGGCATATATAAATCCATCTAGAATAGGATACACTATGTGTTGGGATACTTCTCTCTCTTCCTTTTCTTTAAGTATTTACTTACGAATATTATATCAAACTTGTGTTTACGCATAAGATCCAAGGCCTCCCGTCCATTACTAGCAATTATCACATCCTGATACCCGAGACGTTTTAGAATACTAATAGCAATTTTTTGGTTTACTTCAAAAAACATAGTTAGTATATAATGATGGTTCGAGAGTTAATTATAAATGAACTTACAAACATTATCCTCCGCTAGCATTATCTTCACTGGATAAGTTAGAGCAAGGTTCTCTTCTTTAGAATGGGATGGTTTTCTACAGTGATGGCTTTGTTTGTTAATCGTTACACGAGGCACTCGTGATGTTACAGGAGGCATCTCAAGTGATGACTTTGAAAGTATGTTGTTATTATGATTTGTATTAGAATTAGGTGTAGAATTAGTGTTAAATAGATACGTAGATGGGGAATTTGGATCCTTATTATATTTTGATATCATGTTTTGGAGGTCGGAATTGTTGTTTTCAGCAGAATAGGGTTCGGAAGTTGGTATACGATTCATCATTGGCTCCCATGATGAAGGTGGTGTTGTTGTTGTATAGACAGAAAGTCCTACCTTCAAAGAATCCGATGCTAAACTATCATTTTCTTTATTCGGTTTAGTGCCCTGCTGACTATTTGACATTTGATTACACGATGACAAAAAACCGTTGCTTGGTGAAGAAGATGGCGAAAAAAAGTTGCTTGAGGGTACTTCGTTCATAACGCGGTCGCCGTATATACTTGAGCCTAAGCTCACACTTCCATCGGATGTAGTTGAAGATGGTGAAGGAGGAGATGCTATGATATTACCCGAGTGCGTACTTTCAGTTTCCTTACCGTCTTCTTCTTTATCCGATGCTATAATCAAAGGCAGTGCCGAAGAGAACCTTGATCCAACTCCTTCTTCAGATTCAACCCACAACCCACCATCCATTCTATTTACTAGCATGCTTGATATTGCTAAACCTAAACCAGTTCCACCATAGCGCCTTGCTGTTGAAATGTCGATCTGCGAAAATGACTTAAATAGTCTGGGTAATCTATCAGCTGGCATGCCAATGCCTGTGTCTGTAACAGATATCTCGAGAACAACTTTTTCAGGGATGCTATTGTTGTCTTCTCCTCCTTTTTTATCTGGCATATTATCCTCGTTTTCATGGCCGTTGTCAGTCGCGCCAGCGCTAAATGATAACATATTCATCGTTTTATCTCCATTCATTGCACGTGCATAGATCTCTTCGGCCTTTGCATCATATCGCTGTTTAAAACTTGTCCATTCGGGCTGGCTGCTGGTATTCTTTGACTGCCTGGGAATGTATTTAGATATCTTGACGTAAATACCGCCTTTCTTAGTGAACTATAAATGTATGTACATATCCCAAAGAATTAATAAATTATTTAATGTTAATACACTTATTGCCAGTAAAATGATGCAATAGGCTTTAATGAAGTATCGTATTGATTATTGCAGTTTACCTTCACAGCATTTGAGCAAAGATTTAAAATAATTTGAGTAAGCCTCATGGTATCGCCCATCAAATGTTCAGGGACATTTGAGTCGATCTTCCACAGCAACGGCAATACTGTCTTTCCGAGATAATGAGGTACTGGTAAAGGTAAAGTTCCCATTTTTTCAAGCTTTGGGATCAGCTGAGGCAAAGGTATGTCATCGTTTACATCGGCTGAACATTCGGATACACAAACTATTTTATTATGTTGAGTCATTGAAGCTTGATGGCGCGCCATGTTAAGGGTATCTAATCAAATTTAGACACAAATAAGCACTTTTTTAGTTTCAGTTTTTCATTTCTATTATTATTATTTTTTAGTAACTAACCTTTTATGCATTTCCTAAGATTAAATCTGCGTTCTTCCAATTTAAATTTGGGGTCGTGATTGATTTTTGATATATCTAAAATATCGTTAATTACCTTTATAAGAAGAATTAGTTGTAAGCAGAGTAATATAAGTCATCCATAATGACCACTTACAGTTAGCAGATGATTTCCACTTGTTTGAATTACTTCAAGATGTTCTGCTTGTTCTTCATTTAAGCTGCTTCTTTCTTGCAAAAGTAAATCCGTCAACGCGATAACAGCATTCATGGGGGTTCTAACATTATTAATAAAGAAGACTGGTTGATAAATTCAGTAGCACTTAAAATAGTGTTGGATGTACCTTATTTCATGGCTCATATCTGCCAGGAACTTGATTTTGTTCTCCGCATCTTTCAAAGCAGCGTTTTTAGCAATAATGAGATGTTCACCTTGTCGAATACGTTCGATTTCATATTTTGCTCTCAGCTCCACAGAAGCTAAAATACTCTGAATAAAAACCACTCGTTCTTTGCTCATTGGCTTGGTATCCATCACAGTGATGATTCCTATAGGTGTTGTCCCTTTCTTATTACTTGAGTCACCCCCTTTGGTCTGTTGTGCGTCAAGTCGTAATCCCACAAAGCTGCTATATTCGGGATAGATGATATTTGATGATGACAATGATGCGTCTTGTGCGACATAATACGTCGCATGTTTTAAGGTTTTTAGTAGCGGTGATTCCTCTAGTAGCGATAAGGGAACGGCCGAATGCTTGGCTCTAGAGTAATAATAGCCGTAATAACAGAAGAAATAACGTGAATACAATTCAGAAATTGGATTAAATTAAGCATTGAACCGTTTACTTACAGACTGGTACTTGTTAAAGTGGAACTACTAGCCTTAACAAATAGAAATCGAGCTTTTTCGGTATTGTTTTCAGTGTCACTAGGCGAATTTTCACGACTGGTGTTACAGGATGTATCATCAATAATCTGAATAGATGGGCAGCCGTCGTTTTCTTTTAAATCTCTGTATTCATCCAAGGTGAGAAGTCGTTGAATCATTACTGTTTGAACATCTAACGTAGTTGCTAGCTCCTTCGTGAGTGAATCTAAAAATTCGTCTCCTACGTGCGAATAGGTTGTACTATAAATCGTCTGTTTTGCGATCCGGACTTTTGAGTTTAAAGATCCAATTTCTTCCCTACGAACGTCTGGCGATAAATTCATGTTCCCACTCGATTATTGATATTTTTATAGAATGTACTCTGCGCTTTATTTTTCCTCTTTCCTTTGGGAATTGGTTCTATTAATTATTATATGGACACAAAAGAGATGTATAGATAAGGTAGAAATATAAAGATAATGATTATTTAGTTATGCTTGGCGAAACCAAAGACGAATTGGTATGTATGTATATATATATAGGGTTTTACTACTTAATCTAAAATAACAAAAAAGGGTAAAGTAAATAAATGGAATAAAAAAAGGGAAAAAAAGAAAAAAAAAAGGGATATCAAGGGATATAATTCATATATCTCTTTATGTTGGTTAACCGTGATTCAGTGTTTGAGATGTAAGAGATGAGAAAAGGAAGAAGAGGTTTCTTTTTTTTAGCTCCTGGGTATTATTTTGTTACTTGAACAAAAGAGGCAAGGCGTATGTTAAAATTTTATAAACTCACACATTGTTCATGAACTAAGCCACTATTTCTTCAAGGTTTGCTCATAGGGTTAATCGCTGTTTTTGACAACGTTTTGAGACTCTAATTATCCATGCTTAATTTAAGTTGCTTATATACGAATGCATTTAAATCATTTCTTTGTTTTTGCATTTTAATACATTGTTTTTCTTATTTTTATTTATTTGGGTCATCAAACATTGAAACACGTCATTCTGAGTTAAATGTACAGAACTGTCGATAGCTGGAATCTGTAGAACAATGTCGAAAAAAAAAAGTAGAACAATTAGAAAATTGACTGGTAAATAAATGTGAAATCAGTCCATCAAAGCAGTAGAAGCATTATAAAATCAAGCAGTTGGTGTGTTAGTCTTCTGTTATTGGAGCTATTACTCTGGCTTTTGATGAGCGGGAGAAGGAAATCATAAATTCCCGCTCTAAATCTAAATTAAGTGGGACTTTTTTTGTAGGTTAATTGTCTGGTATTCAACATGTTGAATAGCAAGCAGGGACTTGATGGCACTAAACTGTATGTAAAAATTACATTTAACATCTGGTAAATTTCAGTTGTTATTTTAAGAAGAGAGTAAAAAGCATTGCTCATATTAGCCTCATGCTTCCCGTATTTTATTTTGTACAAAAGAAATAGTTTAAAAAGCATATTTCTTTTTTAAAGGCCATACGAGTCTTATTTATTTATAGTATTTATTTATATTTATTATTTATTTATTTTAAAGCCTCCTTATTTTTCTATCATCATCATAAGCACAAAGTCTCCCCTATTAATTGAATTTAGTATAACTTATACAAGACATTTTACGTTGTGGATACGAAGAGCAGCTTTGGATTGTTATAGCGGAGATCTTCCTTCCTTATCCATAGCAACATTACGATTAGCTTAAAAAATAAAAATTTATATTTTCACGGGCCTTTACCATTTGTTAACATTATTTTAGGTGAAATAAACTGGAAAGCACAAAAGTAATCTCACCCTTCTCATTTAGCAGGTACGGCTATTGTCGATCTAAATTGACGCCATTGGGAATATCTGAGTGAAGAAAAGGGGCATTATCAACATCTCGTACAACCAAAAAATTCGTGAAGCACCTGACATCGCTATTTTTTCAATACATGGGCATGAGTTACAAAGTGTAAAAAGTAGTACTTTAGAGTTAGACTCAATAGATAACTAGTTTAAAAGAAAGCGATTTTTTTTTCTGTACTTTTCTGTGCAACAAAACATTTTCTACTTTTTATCCAAATTTTTAATTTTACTATTTCCAGTCTCAGTTTACTGAATGATCAAAAGTACTATCAACTTTTTTTGAATAATTTTGGACTTGCGAGGCTAAATTGCTCAGAAAAAGGGGCTAGTTGGCCTTTGGTCAAACGTTTGAAGCTAATCTGTTCAGCTTTTCAAAAATAAGTTGCCTATTACTTACATTTAAGTCAACTCAATTTCTGCCCCAAACAGTCATAAGACTCTTTATTTAAGTCATTTATGGATCAGTGGATAAAATATTGTAATTTCTTAGTAAGAACATTATTACCTCTTTAAATAACCTTTGGAATAACTTCCACATTGATCAACTCGATCATTTTAGCTCCATCTTTCAAAACATCTTCATAAGTAAGCATAAAGATATGTAGCCTTTCTCTATAACCATTTGATCAATAAGATCAAAATTATGAATGGCAGCATTATTTATAACAGTACGAGGATTACTTGTATGGAGACACACATTCATTATATCTGAAGCGCCGCCGATGTCACATGGGCCAGGTTTATTTCATGGAGAGAAAACAAAAAACAAAACATTTTATTCATTCATAAGGTAAGCATGTCAACCATTATCACCATCTTATGGACCTAAACCCCTTCTTTCATTCTTGAACATAACCTCCACTTTGCGAACCGAGAGTTAGATTTCTTTGTAAGTATTAAGTATTCCCGTTTTTCAAGGGCTTTGATCATAGCCCTATCTTCTGGGGGGTTTGGATACTGCTTGTAGTAGTGTGCTTGCTTCTGCAATTTCGGTAGTGGTGTGTATTGGATCCTGTTAAATACTTCTTATTCTATTTCTGAGTTCCTTTCGCAAAAGTTGTTTTCGGATTCGTTCAGGAGGTTTCCATGTAGTCGTACTATTTTTTTTTTTTTGCTCTGCGGCTTTACGTTTACGAATACGTAAAGTGGATCCTCGCTTGTTTCAGTAGTGAGATTTCGCGAAAATTGGTTGCAGTAACCGAGGGTTGCAGCAAAGCGGGGGTGCTGGATATCGTTACATGCACTACACTTTTCACTACAAATTATATTAGAATGGGGTATTTTAGAAAATGAATGCTTCTAAATAAGCTTGCTATTGTTCTTACCTTTTGCAAAGTGCCAAAGTGACATGAGTTCAGATGGAGTGATGCCCTGTCAATTTCCGTTCATGAAGTCATTTTCGTTGTTGTCACAAATAAAATAGCTAAACCATAAAGAGTGATAGTTTGCTATTGATAATAATAATATCAAAAGTAAGTATACTTATCAATGTACATTTTCAAAGGTCTATCTTACCATATTTTGAGATAATTGGTGCCACTTTGACGGAGAGTAAAGAAGTACGTTTTTTGTTGCTCATAGTGAAATAAAAGAGAAAGAGAGAGATAGAGAGATAAGTAAAAACAATTTTTTCTCTCTTTTATGATTTACTCTGCATAATCAAAACGAGCCATGTAATCTTTCTGATACATTCATGAATTCAACAATCAAACCATCGTTATCATTCTTATTAGTATTATTAGATGTAATTATCTCTTTTGTATATGACAACAATGTATTATAATTGATTGGGGCTTACGCTATCACTGAACTCTCGGACAATGGATATTTATATAGAAACTTAATTCATATAAAAATATACATAGTTACATAAAAGTTAATGCCATTCATTTGCAAATTTAGCACGAGTTACTAGATCTTTGTTCCCTTTCTGGCTACAAGTCAATAAAGTGTGTTATAACAAGCACTAGTAAGTTGAGGTTTGAGGATGTACAACAAAGACAGTGTTGCTTTAGCTGATACGGTTGATATTATTGTATAAACTTTGTTGATGTTAACTTGGATACGAGACATGTTTTTTTTAAAAAAAAACAAAGCAATGTTACCGGACCATAGAAGATCATAACCAACGTTATATATAACAATATTTATTTGGAACTAATCACCAATTTTCAAGCTACCGATTCTAATCGATGTAAGTAAAAAAAAAGAGGGGGTGGGTCGAAAGCAGAGCTTATGAACTTGATATTATTAGAACTAGTTGCCAGCATATCCATACAGGAGAATAAATAAAACGATAAAAACTTAAGATGAGAACTTAAACAGTTAAAAGCATAAATCCCATCAGCAAGTTGCCTAAGTAAAAAGAAGTTCAAGTAAAATAATAACGAATAGCAATAATGCAATCCGGAAAGAGTAAGTTAAAGTACACACGTTAATAAAACAATCAAGGACACGAGTGCTTCATGGATCGAGTCACCCAAAACTACTTAAAAATTCCTTTTGCTGATTTTAGTACTTGTGGTATTCATTCCACTTATAGAACACCCCCCCATAAATGATCGTAAGATGTCCATTTTTTTTAACAACACATAAACTTAAAACTTCGACAATTATTGTTTACCCAATAATCATTTATGTGGAAGGACTAAGGTTGAAATTGAAAGTACTAAATATTTTCTTTTCTTGATAAATGTTACGTATATCAAATAACTTACCATTTAAATAGTGATCAAAAAAGAATGTTTCTAGAACCGCTCGTGTTCGTTTTACCCCTTCCCCCTTGTACGCAAAAAGTTGTCGAAACCAGAATACACTATATTTATGCACATTTAAAATAATATTATTTGATCAAGATCTTATCTCATTTAAATTAATCATCCTTGAGAAAATAAATTGCCCTGAACAAAAGAAGGAGGATGGGGAAAAAGAAATGGATCGTGAGAATTTTTACTGACATTTGATTCGCGAATTGACTAATTGTAACGCTACTGATAATAGTTTGATGCTTTGTAATACTAAGTGAGAATTAGCTTTTTTGCTACTACTTTTTTCTGTTAAGCAAGGAACCAAAAGTCAAATGGAAATATTTTTTCACGCCATTACAAGTTATAAATATTTTCCCCTTTTTTTTTGCCTCTTGCCATATCAATCCTCCTGAACCTTAATTTTCATGTAAGAAAAGCAAAGAGGCAAAATAGGCGTTTTGAGTTGCATGTAAATTAAGCTATTTTTTCTCATATCAAGTAAAAGCAAGTTACTTAAAAAAGAAAATATACT